>JAHKBH010001475.1:0-24043 GCA_019049505.1 Pachyrhynchus sulphureomaculatus
GAGGCGTAACAGCCGCATATTCCGTCTGCTGAGTAGAATAAATCGGCGCTCCTCCATTTGTCAACACCACATTATGCGGTGGAGGATAGATTTCTTGAGGAGGATAAGGGGCAGGTTGAGAATAGATAGTTTGAGCGAATTGAGGATTAGGATTGAAATTAGGATTGAAAGGCATGTCGTAGCCCATGCGAGGTATTTGAACTACCGTTTGAATCGGTACTGGGCTCACGTTGGTGTTGTTCGGTATGGAATAGTACTCCTCTGGTTGGGGGAATACTTTTTCGATAGGCGATTGGTTTTCAATGCGGTGTTCTTTGTTTCGGTTGATGTTCTTCCTGTTTTTGGCTCTATACCTGCAGCATTTATAATAATAATCAGATACTCAAACAAAATAAAAACAAGCACAAACTTACTTCTCTAATTCTTCATTTGAATGCGCAAAAGTACAATTAGTACTCCTAGGACAGCTCCCTCGAAGCGTCAGATCGCGGCACATGCTTATTTTGTACTTAGCATGTTGGGAATGGGTAGTGTCCTGCACTTTCCTGCTGCCGTGTTGTTGAACGAACTCGACAAGACCGGCCACAACTTGTTTTACTGCTTCTAGGCATTCGGTACATTCTTTCCAAGTCGGTGTAGTAGATTCTATAAGAAAAAATGTATACTATAGCAAGTACTCAATACTGTTTATTCATGCTAAATTATACAAAAAACTGTCTTACACATGTCAATAAATGATATAGTAAAAAATGTAGCTACTATACTGATCAAAGTAATAAGATTACTACCCAAATGTTGATACATAAAATTTCTATTACTATGCCATTTACACTTAAGAAAGAAACATTAAGACAATATGGACACAAACTCCTCAAAAATACAACTCAAAACCAAACTAAAAACCTTAAACTTTTTTCTACCAAAAGTTTTAATTTTTTTTTTTTTTCGAATTCTTTGTCTGGTAGATCTCTAATATTTTGCGGTATTACATTTTTTTTTTTTTTTTTTTTTATTGGTCTAGCACACGTGCTGCAGGGAAGTCCCTAAAGCGCTCCAGGAGCGGCACGAGTGCGGAAAAAAGCGATTCACGTTGTTCTTGAATCGCTGTAAATTGTACTCGGTGGGAAACACAGCGCTGGGCAAATTATTCCAAAGGGATGACGTTCTCCATATAAAAGATTGCTTGAAAAGCGTTGTACGCGGAGTAACAAGCTGAACCTCATACGGATGCGAAGCACCAGCCCGACGTGTATTTCTAACATGCACCGCTTTGGGAGGAATTAAGCGGGCTATATCCTTCGAACACTTTCCATGAAAATACTTGTAGAACAGACTCAAGTCGCCAACCGTTCTTCGATGTTCCAGCGAATCAAGGCCGCCGGTCAATTCCGGGTCCCCAATCAGACGGACCGCTCTTCTCTGAACAGAATCCAACAAATGCAGTGTATGTTTGGGAGCGGAGCCCCAAACGTGGGAGCAGTATTCCATAGTTGGTCGAATTTGGGCTTTGTAAAGAATTAACAGTTGTTGTGGGGTGTAAAGCTTTCTGGTTCTAAATAATATTCCCAACTTTTGAGAAGCTCTCCTTGCGATGCCTGCAACATGTTCATGCCAAGACATATTTGCTCCCAAACTAACGCCCAACAAATTGAGCGACGATGCTAGGGGAATGGAGTGCCCCGACATAACTATGTCGGGTTCAGCAACGTTAACTTTTTTAGAAAAAACTGCCGCTTGGGTTTTTGTAGCGTTAAATTCCACTTGGTTACTGTCACCCCAAGATAAAATTTCTTCCAGGTCTTTGTTAAGTTGAACGACCTCCTGCTGTCTGCGGATATTCGCCTGAGCAGCCGATGTCCGAGCGTTCAAGGTGAATGAAGAGACAAGCGTACTGTCATCTGCAAAGCTATAGATTGGATTCCCGGTCTTTTCCAGCAGATCGTTAATGTAAATGAGAAAGAGAGTAGGAGACAGTATGAAGCCCTGGGGCACACCAGCGTTGATAGTGAGGGTGTTAGAAAGAAATCCGTCGACCGCCACTCGTAAAGAACGCTCTCTGAGGAAACATGAGAGCCACAAACAGAACCTTTCAGACATACCATAAGAGCGCAACTTAGCCAACAGTCCATCGTGCCAAACACGGTCGAATGCCTTGGATATGTCAAGAGCAACCGCTAGAGATTCTCCAAAGTGTTCAATTGCGTTGTTCCAAACATGTGTTACATAAGTCAGAAGATCTCCTGTTGATCTATGTTTACGAAAACCATATTGGTGATCGCTAATAATATTGAATCGTTCAAGATATTTTAGAAGATGCTCATTGATAACCTTTTCCATGACTTTCGATATTATTGAAAGCAGTGCAACTGGTCGGTAGTTATTTGGCAAGGTCTTCTTACCTTTTTTAGGTATCGGCTGAACCGTGGCACATTTCCAGCAGGACGGAAATATTCCCTTTCTGTAGGATAGGTTAAAAAGTCTACAGAAAACTGGTGTTAGTTCCCTTGCACAGTTTTTGAGAACTATGGCAGGTATTGCGTCAGCGCCTTCTTGGTGTCTAGCTTCATTAAAATACGCTTTATGATACGCTGTCTGAAGACAACATCGGGCATCCTTGACTGCAATATGGGAATAGTAGGTGGTGTTTTTTTTCCTTGGAAATCGACAGTAGAATGTGAAGCAAAGAGTTCAGCCAACAAGTTCGCTCTCTCAACAGGTGTGGTTGCAATGGAATTATCTGGCCGTGTGAGTGGTGGTATGGTGGATTTGGTAAAATTTTGACTAACTGCCTTAGCGACTGCTCAAAAGGACCTGGAATTGTTGGGACAAGCGAGAAGTTTGTTTCTAATTCGTTGATTGTGTGCCTCCTTGGTTTCGTCGATAATTCCCTTGCATCTGTTCCGGGCATGAACAAAGATGTTTCGATTTACGGTGTTAGGATTTTCACGCCATTGTCGGTAGGCAATATGTTTAGAAGCAACAGCTTCTTTGCATTTTCGATCGAACCAAGGCTTGCCGTTGGAGGAGCATTTCTTCGAAAAAGGGATGTAAGCTTCCATACCAGCCAAAATAACATCGGAGACCTCCCTGGCGCAGTCAGATGGGTTATCGAATCGAAAACAAACTTCCATCCAAGGGAAAGTTCGAAAGTATTCCATGAGATCTTCCCATTTAGCAGATTTGTAGTGCCAAATCTTGCGCGGCCTAGGCGCCTCTCTGTCACTGATTGGCAGGATACTCGATGTCGAAAGCAGTTTATGGTCGGAAGAACCTAACGGCGGATTTACGGTGACCGTGTAAATCTCCGGATTGGTGGTTAAAAAACAGATCAAGAAGACTGGCGAACTCCCCGTCTCGATCAGGGATCCGTGTTAAATTACATACATAAAAACATTAAAAAATTTAACGGCCCAGTAACCAGGTCCCGTTTGACATCTCTTCAGCCTCCAATATGTTGGAATTAGATTCTTCTTATACCTGTAGGAATGAACATATTGCTTTAAGAACCGGAGATTCTCAAGACTCTACTGTGAAGGAACCTGAGCGATACAAATGACTGTCAGCAGTCATCCCTGAAACCAAGTCTATCCAGTATTCTCAGTGCCTTACGCTGCAACCTGAACACTCAATAGGTCTGTGCAAAGTGTCCCCAGATGAGAATGGAATAAGCAAGATGAGAGTGAAATATTGAGTGATAGACATTTCGCCACACTTGCTGAGTTACACAGTGTGCAAGATTCCGGAGTACAAAAAGATACTTGCTCAATCTCTGACACATCTTGGCTATGTGTGTAACCCAATGCAGCTTTGGACCCAAAAATCTCACCTAACCACACCCTCATTCAAGTCATACACCTCTCTCAATGAAAAAAACAACCCGTTTGGTTTTGTCTTTATTCAGAGCCAGTCTATTTACATCAAAACACTGTTTAGTTCTCTCTCGTGCCGCCAAGGAAGCTTCAAGGGATTCCTCCATTGAATCGTTCATTTCAAAAACCACATAAGTCAAAAAAGTAAAATTTTCAGTAGGCGAAAAAAAACTTTATTAAACTAAAACTATCCTTTATAAGAGGAAAAAATTTAATTTAATTCAAATTATTTAAGTAGTTACATAGTTTATCACATAATACATGTAGTTTATTTTCGTTGTTATTAAGAAAAAAAATTTTTTTTCTTGAGACTTAGGTGGTTTTTGCACTGAATATAATTTTGAAGTTATCATTTTCCTTCTTTAAAAGAAAACAAGTCAACAAACTGTCAAAAGGGTTTATTAAAAATGCTTCAAAATACAAACAAACAATAATATTCCTGATTTTAATAATTAATTAAGGCACATAATCAAACTCGTGGTCATTTTCGACATAATATTCTTCCTGGTTCTGTCCTTCCGCGGTAGGCCAGTGGAAAATCCCGTCATAAAATGGAATATGCTGTTCAAGGATACTATTTCTAACTTAATATTTTCTATTTTTTTGGGGTCCCCATATCAAAGTGCGCATGAGTTGGATAGTTTGGGATCAGTTTGCCATCAATTTGACTGGTATCTGAACAGAGATAACACTTTTTATCTCCCACTCAACTCAAACCCTCGCTAGAAAATCCGTGCAAAAACAACATAAGTCTGTGACTAATGTGGTTTTTGCAACAAACGGTGGAAGTGGATAGGCGGCAATTCGTTAACCGTAAATACGACTTACGTGGCTTTTGCATATAATATGTAGGTACCCTTGAGGAGACGTTTCCTAGCAAAAACTCAATTTTGCTAAATTTTGACTTATGTGGTTTTTTGAAATGAACGATTCAATTGTATTAGCGGTGAATGTCACCGTGGTGTAAAGAGTGTGTACGAGGTATATCCACAAAGTAAGTTCCGTTTGGTTATATAAAAAACAACGTGTACAGATACAGAAAAAATATTTATTGTACAAAAATCTACAACTGTTAAACTAATTTTCTACATAGCTTCCGAAATTTTGTAGGCACTTATAGCGTGGCACAAGTTTTTGTATGCCTTCTTCATAGAAGGTTGCCGCCTGTGTTTTCAACCATGTGGTAACATGTTCTTTCAGTTTTTCATTAACAATTTCATGAATTAGTGATCGTGAGATTTGCGGAAATTCCATAGCAAGAGCACTAATTGTAAACTTACGGTTTTGCTTAAGCTTATCTTCAATTGCGTGAACCAGTTCATCAGTAACCAAAGACGGGCGTCCACATCGTTCTTCATCGTGCACTTGATCACGTCCTTCATTGAACTGTCTGACCCATCTTCTAACCATTGAATCACTCATAGGAGTTTGTCCGTAAACCTCGCAGATTTGCCGATAAATTTCACTTGGTTTAACTTTCTTTGCATTTAGAAAACGAATCACAGATCTGATTTCACAAGTGGCGGCATTTTCAATTAAGGCTGACATCATAAAGAAGCACTACAAAGAACACGTCGGCAGCAGCGATCTGAAAATGGCGTACATTTCTTCTGCTTGAGTCAGAGTAACTGCTACGCATGCTCGGAACTGCGATCGCAGCGCTGCCGCGGATAGAAATAGAAACGGAACTTACTTTGTGGATATACCGATATTTAGCTGCATTGTTGATATCTGACAAGTCATTAATATATGTACAAGAAAGTACACACGACACAAAGTGATACATCCACCCAGCACTGAGCCTTGAGGGACTCCAAAATTGATCACACTCTCTATCGACGACACTCCAGAGAGCTTCACAGTTTGGGTTCTGTCTTTTAAGTATGATTCAATAATGGTCATGCTATCGTAAGATAATATCGAAAAAAAATACTAATGATTTTTAATCATTATGAGATGTGAGTATGAGATATAGGAAACAAAATAATATAGCAAAAGAATATTATTTATGTTTGTGAATATATTTATTATTATTATTCTTATATTTATATGTGCAAAAGTTTCCGGGCACATAATATACATTGACGAAGTAGGACGTTGAAAGACGTATTTATGAATAATAGCGCGTTGAATGTTCACATTTAGTTCATAAAAGGTCGTGGGAGCATAAACATGGCTCGGCATATGCAAATCCAAATTCGTGAGAGTCTTCTCGTGAGATTGCTTCATTATTATCGATAGGTAAATCAACCGTGAACGATATTATTGTAAAATACCGTTGTGGATATGGTTTAAAAGATCGTCCGCGTAGTGGAAGACCAAGAAAAACGTGTAAAAAAGTAGATCGTATCATTAAACCCAAAGCAACTGCGGATGTCAAGAAAACTGCTACCGAAATTGCACGTGAGCTAAAGGATGAAAACCTAACTAATGTTAGTCAAAGTACTGTGACACGTAGACTACATGATGTGGGACTTTTTGGCCGTATACAGTCCCTGGCCAAATTATTAGACGCACTGCAAGATTTCATGTAAAATATTAATTACCGAGTGATATTGTACCGTTTTATTATTTTAAATTGATTTGTTTTTTATTTTTATATTATCCAATCAATTACCTATTTATTTGACATAAATAAAACAGCATTAATTTAGAAAAGCATAAGTTTATTAAGTTTTAAAGAAAAGTGAAATTAATGTTAGTAAAAGTCAATATTTAGTTGAGCCACCTTTAGCCGCTATCAAAGCTTTAATTCTGCGCGGCATGCTATCAATGCAAGATTGTACTGTCTCCTGCATTTGAGGATGATGATTCCACACATGAATAATCTTTTCTAGGAGCTGGGTTTTGTTGGTAATCACATCTTCAGCCACTTCTCTTTTCATCAGCTCCCACACATTTTCAATGGGGTTCATATCAGGGCTATTACCCGGCCAATCCAACAGAGGGATATTTTTTTCTGCCAAAAAAGCTTTAACAGACCGAGCAGTGTGGCAGGGAGCTCCATCTTGCATGAAAGTGAATGGTTCCCCATTTGGAAACCATTCTCTGAGCTGCGGAATCAACTGGTTTTGTAATACTTCTTTGTACTGATCTTGCCTCATTATTCCTTTGACGACGTACAGACGTCCAGTGCCCTTGCCTCTGATGACTGACCAAATCATCACTTTGGTGGGATGTTTAACCGTCGGGACGACACAATCAGGATGAAACTTTTCTCCATGACGACGACGCACATACTGAGCTTTATTCTGCAAAATTTCGAATGTGCTTTCATCACTGAAGCAGACCTGTCAAAAATAGGAAAAATATATAAACTTCCATGTTTATTTGCTTTATTTAACTGAAAATGATAATAATGTATCAATTATTGATTAAATTGCTGTATCTTACCGATCTCCAGAAGTCCACATCTTTGTCTTGCCATTGTTTGGCCCACTTCAGGCGCTTTGCTTTCATTGCAGCTATTAACTTGGGCTTCCTGGCGGGGCGACAGGCCTTAAAATCTAATTCTTTCAATTTTCTTCGAACAGTGCGCTCAGAAGCATTTACGCTAGCATCCTGGAGTTGTGATTTTATTACCTTTGTGGTAGCAAATCTGTTTTCTACACAAATTTTCTTCAAACATCTCTCTGACCGTGGAGTGAAAATTGGTTTTCTACCGCATCTTTTCTTTCTTTTCGGGCTTAATTCCTTCCCTGACTCAATTTTCTTTTTTATGCGTCGTATACTAGCTTCAGAAACCTCCAATCTTCGTGATATTTCTCGGTTTGTAAATGTTTTCGCAATCACAAGGGCCTTCACTTCAACTTTTTTACGTGGTGAAAGATCGCCTTTTCTACCCATAATGAAAATAGTCCAATTACTTTTTTAAAACACTGCATACAAAATAAACTAATAACTGAGTAGTATAAAACTGTTAAACAAACAATCACAGTCCATAAAGCCACAGAAACACGTCCGTACCTGACTCGATTCCGATCGCGACTGATACAGGTTTATACTTGTTTACGTTCATGTATCACTTTGTCAACACAGTGTTGCCATATGTTAAAAATAAATACAAATATGTAGTCTACAACAATTCTTTTAAATAAAAATCAATAATATTGTAGTTTAAATATACCATTATTGCATAAAAACTCTTAAGAAACATAAAATTACTAAAAAAAAATACAGTGCGTCTAATAATTTGGACAGGGACTGTAGGTATTAAAAAACCATTAATCAGTAAAAAGAATAAGAAGGCCCGATTACAATTTGCCAAAGATCACCTAAATCGGACAATCAAAGATTGGAAAAAAGTAGCTTTCTCAGGCGAATCTAAATTTAATCTTTTTGGAAGCGATGGTAGACAACATGTACGACATCCTATTGGTACGAGAAATGATGTTCGGTACCAAATTCCTACTATAAAACACGGTGGAGGAAGTGTGATGGTTTGGGGAATTTTCTCTGCACAAGGAGTCGGTCCATTGATCGAGATCAACGGAAATATGAACGCTGATATGACTGACATTTTAGAAAACAATTTGTTATCATATGCTGACGAAACATTGCTGCAGAATTGGATATTTTAGCAGGAGAATGACCCCAAACATACATCCAAGTTGTTAAAACAGTGGTTTTCTGCTTCAAATGTGAGAGTTGGCCATCTCAATCACCGGACTTGAATCCAATAGAACACTTATGGGAAACGCTAGATCGTCAAGTTCGAAAGCATACATATTCAAATAAAGCCGCATTATTCAAATCATTGAAGGAAGAATGGGATAAAATTTCACCTGCTTGTATTAATCGATTAATTGAGTCAATGCCACATCGTTGTGCGGCTGTTATCGCTGCAAAGGGTATGGCTACAAAATATTAACATAAAAATATAATTTAAGTCTATTATAGAGCATATGGACTAATAATTTTTCTTGTAGTACAAAGTGGCCGGCAACTTTTGCACATATAAATATAAGAATAATAATAATAAATATATTCACAAGCATAAATCATATTCTTTTACTATATTATTTTGTTTCCTATATCTCATAATGATTAAAAATCATTAGTCTTTTTTTTTAATAAATTAGAGTACGAAATGTCACTGGCCGGAAACTTTTGCACGCCACTGTACATTTCTCGACTACTTTTGAAACAATAGGCAGGATATCGGTCTGTAATTCTTCGGGACATTTACATCTTCCTTTTTGAAGACAAAACTCACTATGGCTTTGTTTACAATAGATGGAAAAACATTTTCTTCGAAACATAGCTTAATTAGCTAGTAAGAGGTGATATTATTAAATCTTTTATGTACTTGATTAATTTAACGCTTGATCTAAATATGTCGCGACTATTTTTATTTTTTAGGACATTTATTATATCACGAATAATGTCAATTGTTATTTGAGAAAAAGAAAATTTCCTCAGTAGAACTACGCAGGAAACTCAAACAACTGGATTCTGGCTTACAGTTGGAATGTCCTTGATCAAATCATGTGTAATCTGAGAAAAAAAGTAAAGAACTTACACCTCAAAGCACGTATCCAAGTTAAGAACATCTGTACATATTTGTAAAAAACTGTTAAATCTTAAAAAAATTTGTAATTTATCAACTAAAACATTTCGAATTTTAATGCAGATTTATTTTTAAAACTTTTTAACTCTAATTCTCGATAATACATCTTTTAATATTAAAACGAAACAGCTTTACTAGCTCCAAACACTTACCAGGACTCGGATCGATGCCTGCCAGCAGCTCCAAGGGATTCCTTAAAACCGACAACTTTCCTGGATCGCCAGTTCTTTGTAAAGCGATCACCAGTTCCTGAACAGACTGCGCAAACGACTGTGGTGTTTGCAGTTTATCGATAATGCTCTGCATATGCGATTTATGGGCTGTATCACCGTAAAGTAGCGCGGACCATTGGTCCGGTGCGATTCTTAGACCTGCTTCTGTTGCGATTTGCACGATTTGAGCGTCGTGCTCTCTCCTTAGGGCGTCGTAAGTTCGGAATTCTTCTTTAAGTTGCATGAGGGACGAGTCACCTTCACGTTTTGATACCTATAATAAATATTTTCTTTAAGATTACTTTCATATTTTGTGTCAGTACGAGGGCTACCTTTTAAGTTTATACAAAAACAATGAAAGAAAAAAAAATTTTGGTTTTATTTTCTTAAAATATTCATCTTTAAGATTTACACACTTCTACTTGCGTTCGAACTAATTCTCGAGACATTTTTTCCACTCTGAAGTTGGTACGGTTTTGGAAGGATTCAAGAGCTTCTTGAGGTGGTGAAAATCGCTGTCAACGCATTTTTTTTGACACTGATGTGTGAGAATTGGCATTGTCATGATGAAGAATGATGCGACATTGTAGGTTGTTTTTCCTGATTTCATTAATGACTTCCGGCAAACAAATTGTATACTATTCAGAATTAACTGTTCTTCGATCCTCCACCTCCACAGTCTTGAAACCCTCGAGATCAATAAATGAAAGAATACAAACACACTGTTAAATAACCAACTGGACCTCGGAAATTCCCCAATGTTGAATTTATATATAATAATAATCTAAATCTACAATATTATTTTAAACTGCAACAATCTCTCTGTCTGTCTGTCACGTTAGTGCGCTTATCCCTCGAGAAGAAGCCACTTACCGATTTACGTGATTTTTTAAATTCATACGTATGTTCTCTGACCACCAGGTTATAGATATATATTTTATTACATCTATAATATATAAAAATGCAACGAATTTCTGTCTGTCTGTGCGCTTATCACTGGAGAACCACTTATCGATTTACGTGCTTTTTTTAAAAACATACATTATGTTCTCTGGCCAAGATTATCTATCTATAATATATATAAAATGCAACGTTTCTCTGTCTGTCTGTCCTTTAGTGCGCTTAACACTGGAGACACCACTTAACCGATTAACGTGCTTTTTTTTTTAAACAGATATATTCTCTGGCCCATGTTATAAGATACATTTTATTGCGTTAGGTAACATAAAGAATAAGCAGTGACGATAATCGTGATTCAGGCGGAAAAGAATTTAATGAATAGATAATTGGTATAATTATTAAGTTTTGTTCTTATTCTTTAGTTACGACCTATCTGTAAATATTTACTATAAAACCATCGAAAAATGTTTATTTCATTCCATATTCATACTTTTGATAAAGCTAATGTTTTAACGAAACACGTGTCAAGTATAAAAATCGATAAAAGTGGAAATTTGACTAAAAATTTAGTGTTTTATTATTATTGAATTTGAATTTCTATCAAATAATGGCAGAGTCAGTTAATTAAATAATCAATTGCTTGACGTGCTGTGTGAGAACTGGCACTGTCATGATGAAAAATCATACGCCGTTTTCGGTTGTTTTTCCTGATTTCATCGACGACTTCTGGCCACCAAATTGTCGTACATTATTCGGTATTAATTATTCTTCGGTCCTCTAAAGCAATGGTTGCAACACGTCCCGTATAACCCAAGAAACAAGCGATCATTTTCTTGGAAATGCTTCGCGAACCAACTACTTTTGTTGGATTTGGTTCTCTTGGAACACCCAAACAGTCGACTGTTGCTTATTTACCGGCTCGTACGAATATATCCAAGTTTCGTCTCCTGTTGCGATGTTGTATACGGATTTTGCAAGTCTTCGGTCGAATTTTTTAGAGCATATCCTTACACCAGTTGACATGAGACTGTTTCTGAGTGTCGGTCAAATTATGCGGACTCCATCGGGAACAGATTTTTTTCACAGTTAAATGTTCATGCAAAATCGAATATACTGAAATCTTCGATATGTCTAAAGATGCCTCTATCTCACGGTATGTCACATGCCGACCCTCTTCAATCATGTTGTGCACAGCATCTATGTTTTTTGGAACAACAACCGATTTTGGTGGTCTTTCGTGAAATTTACTGCTAACAGAAGCACGACCATGACGAAATTCTGCAAATGAATTGTAAACAGTCTTTTCTGATGGTGATTCATTACCAAAACTTGAACGAAGCGATTCGAGATATTGTTGTTGAGTTAGGCGCTTGCTAAAATCGTAAAAAATCATCCAACGAAAACCTTCACATGAAATTTCCATTTGTTCAAAAAACTGTTTTTTTAAACTCTCACTGTAAACAAACTACTCGGCCAATTTCTGAGCTGCCACTGTTTTAACAATAACAAATATCAAATTTTACAACAATGGTAATGTCACATCACAACAGCGCCATCTAGTGGTCGTTTGTAAAAACTTAAAAGGCAGCCCTCGTAGCGTAACAAGCGAGGAAAAAGGGTAAACTGAAAAAGTGTAATGGTATTTTGAAATTCAATAACTGATTAAAATAGCTTGCATGTTGAAACTGTACGTAAGATCGCCACGGGTGTTGTCTTATAATAAAAGACGTTGCACAAGACCATATTTGAAATTGTAAAATAATTTCAAACGACTGTATCCCCATTACGATTTGATTTTAATTTAGGGTATATTTTGTGACTTATTTTAGTTTATATCACATCAGGTAAAAATGACTCCCAATTAGAGAACACCCTGTATAATGTAGAAAGTAATTTAAAAAAATAACCGGTCAAGTGCAAGTTGAACTTGCGCAATTAGTGTTCCGTCCGTTGATTACTTTTAAAAAAAAAAAAATTTGTTACGGAGGTATAAAATGATCAATGACTTCACAAAACACCCAAAATGAGTTTTCAACAAAGTTTGTTTTCAATATTTACTGAAAACCGATGACCTTGAAATTTTTGTTTTTTTATATACCGAATAAATTATTAAAGGTAATGCACTCGTGATAATTTTCGTTCAATCTACACCCCGTGGAGAATATTCCAGAATTTTTTCAAAATTTTTTGATCAATACTTTTCGAGATAAGGTGGGGGGACAACGATTTTTCGCGGTTTTTTTTTAAAATAATACAAAGAAAAGTGTACGCAAGTATTACATTATATATATGTTTTTTACTCGTGTTTTCACAAGCAACAATTCCTATATTATTACCAAATTTCAACTTTCTATGACAAATAGTTTCGGAGAAAATCGGGTGTAACAGACAGACACCGAAGTCATCTTATAAGTGTTCCGTACGGAACACTAAAAATGACTCCAAATTAGAGAACACCCTGTATACTGTAGAAATTAATTTAAAAAAATAACGAAACAAACTGACAATAGCGCACTGGTAATTACAGCTTATAGAATAACAAACAAAATTGATCAACAGGGTAAGCCAAATTTATTTGAATTCACTTTAAATTTTAATATTCATCTTATCTAGCTGAATTAAAAATTTAATTACTAAATGTTTTCCGAGATTACTTCTCCTTCTTACGACGCGACGCCGTCTCCTCACAACGGTTGGCGATCCATACATCTAGACGAACTTTAGAAACGGAAAATATCACTCGAAGCACATCCAAACCACCTTCTCAAGTCCTTCAGCCAAGAATTCTATCGTCTTCCGATCGATGGTTTGCCCTTTATTTTGCATTCAATAATTAGACGTAAAATTCGTACTTTGGGCTCCTCTTTATAGGCCCGAAGTACTGAGTTTTTCTTACTTTGATGGTAATTCCCTCATCTTGTTCATTCTTTCCAGTACTTCTGTGTTTTTTATATTCTGTACCCAGGAGGCGTCTACAAATGTACATTTCAAAAGATTCCAGTCATTTCTCTGGGCCAGGATCAAGGGTTCAGCACTCACATCCATAGAATAGCACGGAGAATACATATGCTCTCACCATTCTCATTCGGAGTTTGATACTGAGACTTGTGCGGTGGAAAAATTGATTCGTATTCATCTATATTACTTGGGCCTGTTCAATTCGGGAATATATTTCCTTTCTTGGGTTCCACTTATCATTTATATTGGTTCCCAAATATTGGGTATTGTCCCTGATTTTGCAGGGTTCTGATGGTAGATTTTTCTTTGTTATTACCATCCACTTGGTTTTTTTTTATATTTTTTAGTTAATCCAAATCTTTCGCTGGCTGTTACGACTCGATTAATCAGTTGCAGAATATTTACTAAGAGAACAGTATCATCAGCATACCGTATGTTTTCCAGTGTACTACTGTTAACTGTTTTTCCTTCAAGGATTCATAGATGGCCTCATTAAACACAGCATCAGAATAAGGATTGAACAAAAGTGGTTAGAGAATGCATATCTGCCTCTTACACCTTGGGATATTTTTATGCTTTCGGACTCTTCCAGCCCAATTTTAACTTCCACTGATTGATTCCAGTACAAATTTTTAATAATATTTAGATCTCTTTTATCTATATTTGTTGTTTCTAGAGTTTTTATTAATTTCTCGTGCATCACACAGTCGAAAGCTTTATTGTAATCTATAAAACATGCACATACATCTATATTCATATCTTTACAACTCTGGGCCAGTGTATTTAATGAGAATAAAGCTTAGCTATTTCTGCTTCACATTTTCTATATATTCTGATATGGATGATTCTCAGGAATACCTTGAGAACGTGAGACATTATTCGAAATTACTGATTTAAATAGAAAAAAACAATTTTCCATTCCACGCATTTTCAAAAGCGTGATTTTTTGCAATAATTTCAACTGCAGGAATATGAAAAATTGCCTAATAATCAATTTTTCATAAATATTTTATCCAAAATTTAAAAGGTTGTATTTATAATTTATTCAAAATTTATTAACATCACGTACACATTAAAACACATTTTCAAATTCAAAGTATGTTCCCAATAAATTTAGTTCACAGTATAGATTGAAATAAATCTTATTGCGGTTAATAAAATATCGTGAGGATATTGTCTAATATTTCTAAGATGAGTAATGTCAAGTGCAAATTATTTATTTATTTTTAGAACATTCGACAATGACTCTTTAAAATTTTATAATTAACTATTATACTTATTAAACAAACATTTAGACAAGACTGCAAAATCATTCTATCCCACCCAATAATTAAAAATAATACGTCAGTTCGTTGCTTGTTACAGATAGATAAAAATGTATTGTCAAAAGTACAAGGTATCCATAAATAATAAAAAAAATACATATTATCTTCACAAATAAAAATAAAATTAATTTGTAATATAAAAAATCTATATACAGTAGAACCCCAATTAACCGAATCGCGATTATCTGAGCTCCGGATTAACCGAGCCAATCTAAGAACCTGATTATCCGAGGTACGCGCGTCTAGGCTGCGTATTAACCGAGCTTCTAAAATATGTATGTACGTATTTCCATTTAAAATCGTCGGGGCCTTCGGGGAATCCTCCTGGCCCGTATGAGGGGTTCCCCTATTTATGTTTTTGGACTCTTTCAGCATGTAAATTTGCGTGAATGCAGTGCGTTATAGCGTTTACTACGGAGAAGTACGAGTATACTCACATAATTTATTTGGTTAGAGTTCTGGTAGTTAAGTGTAACTAATATGAACTGCTTTGTTTGAATTTTTGTTTGTCGTATTATAATGGGGCAAAACAAGCGTAAAAGAATCGTCGTTCCTATTGAAGAAAAATTAAAAGCCATCAGAAGAATTGAAGCAGGAGAGACAATTAAAGTTGTTGCACGAGATTATGGAGTAGGTGAGGTAACAGTTGGAGATTGGAAAAGAAACCGCACAAAAATAGAAGAGTGTCCAATTTTACAACAGAAAGCAATAATGATTAGTAGGCAATTCCCAGAGATAGATCAGTTTACCGCCAGTTCTGGATGGCTTGACCGTGGAAAAAACGGTACGGTGTACGACAACTGACTGTATGTGGTGAAAAACTTTCTGCTGATGTGTCATCAACTGAGAAGTTTAAGCAGAACTTTAAAAAGCAAATCGAAGATTGTGGATACACATGTGATCAAATTTACAACTGTGACGAAACTGGTCTGAATTATAAAATGCTTCCATCAAAAACATTGGCATCTCGACAGGAAAAATCAGTTCATGGGCACAAACGAAGTAAGGAAAGATTAACTATAATGGTATGTTCCAATGCATCTGGCAAGCACAAAATCCCATTGGTGGTGATTGGCAAGTCTGCACGTCCAAGAGCTTTAAAAGACATCTCACCCAAAGCCCTACCAGTCTATTACAAAAGTCAGAAGAGCGCATGGATGGACGCGACCTTATTTACTAACTGGTTTGAAGAAGAGTTCGTGCCATCTGTGATTAAATTTTTGAACAGAAACCGTCTTACTATTAAAGCAATTTTGTTAATGGATAATGCCCCCTCTCACCCAGTGGGCGAAATTGTTGTAAAATTTTTTCCTCCAAATGGAACCAGCATAATGCAACCAATGGATCAACATTAAAAAAATTATAGGTGTATATATCTTGAACATCTGTTAGAATACACAGAAAAGGAGGATATTAACAATGGGATGAGAAAGGTTACACCGAAAAATGTTATTTACTGGTTAAGTCAAGCTTGGGATTCTGTGCGTACTACACTATTCAAAAATCTTGGTCAAAAGTTATTGATTTTGAGGACTATAATGACAGTGAAGATGATACTCCATTAAATGAATTAGCTTTGAAATTGAGAAGCCATGGAGAAATGTCCTGTTCAAATTTTGACAGAGAGATAGAAGAAAAAGAAAAAAGTTTATTTGAATTAATGCAAAAATTAAAAGGTTGCGAAAATGTGACAAGAGAAGATGTTGTTGAATGAATTACAGCAGATGATTTAGAAGAAGGTTGAAGGAGTATTGAAGAAATAACGAATGCCTTTCAGAAAACCGAAAAATCAGATGACGATGACGAAGCGGCGGTGGATGAACAGTCTCCCACTAAGATCTCTCATCAAAAAGGTTTTGCTTCTTTGGAAAAAGCTTTGAGGTATATCGAACAACAACCAGAGGCAACCCCAGCGGATTTGCTTCTTCTTAATAGATGGAGAAACATTGCACCGAGAAAAAGAAGATGCAATATGAAACAGAAGCGCATAAATACCTATTTCACTGTTTTATAATGTATGTACCTATTTATATGTTAAAAACGTTAATATATCGGTTTAAAGTATTGGTGTTTATTTTTTGAATGAATAAAAAACAAATCCGGATTATCCGAGTTTTCAGTTATCTGAGGAGGGTGCCCCCCACGTTACCTCGGATAACCGGGGTTCTACTGTATGTATGTATATGTATATGTATATATATATATATATATATATATATATATATATATATATATGTATATATATATATATATATATATATATATATATATATATATATATATATATATATATATATATATATATATATATATATGTATATATATATATATATATATATATATATATATATATATATATAAATTACTAAAATTCTTCAAAATAGCACCCTTGTGCATCAACATGGTTGCGAGCTTCTCCGCCAGTCGCAGTACGCTTCCTGGAAGGCGTCGACGGGAACCTCGTTCGGGCACCTCATCACGGTCTCTTTGACGTTATCCAGCGTTGCAAAGTCGTTCCTTTCAAGCATATTTTTATTCTTGGAGCTGTGTAGCGGCTTGGGAAGCGTTCTCATGACTAAATCTTCTGTAAGAATGCGATGCACTGTGGTTTTCGGAATATTGCACTCTTCTGATAACATTCCGACACTCAGTCGTCGATCGGAATTGAGCATGACTCTTACTTCTAGCACATTTTCGTCCAACTGTGTCGTTGATGGACGTCCAGGGCGTTCCTCGTCGTTGCTCCACGGAACGTAGTATTGTAAATTCGTAACGCGACCTTCGAACAGAGGTCCAGTCTAACAGCGATCCGCACGCTGTAAAACTCCCACCATCTTTCCCACCACAAGTCGCTCCACTCCAGCCGTCCGCGCATATCTTTTCGTGAATTAAAGGGACAGGGTGGACAGTGATTTTTTCACGATTGTTTTAAAAATACTACAAAAGAAAAGTTGCGCGCAAGTGGGGTAGTGTGTGTAGATAAGTGAGCATCTCGGTATATACCCTCTCCCCGTCCCGTAAATATATATATCGCTTTATATATAATTATTTGTAGATATACAAATACAAATATACATAATATACATATGTCTGATACATATAATACATATATAGTATATATGTCATGTATACAGATATATACATAGATATACATATGTATACATATATACATATATACATATATACATGATATACATAATATATACAAATACATGAATACATATATATACAGATATACATATATAGGTACATATATATACATATAAATAGTATACTGTATATGTACATAGTATCATAATTATACTAATATACAATTTATACATATATATATATATACATATATAATATATACATATTATACACATATTATTCATCATATATAAATACTAAAAAATCTAATACATATATACATATTATAAATCATATATACATATAATATATATATACATAGAGACGATATTTACAGATATTCTGAAATACTAGTTATTCATTTTGACAGATAAACATAGATACACCATATACACATATACGACAAATACACTTACAACACATTTCACACATAAACACATATACACATATACACATATACACAAGTACTTTTTCGAGATAAGGCGGGTGGACAGCGATTATTTTCGCGATTTTTAAAAAATAATACAAAGAGGAAGGGGTTGCAAGTACTATACCTTATATAGATATATTATTAATTGGTGTTGTTTTACACAATATAAAAAAAAAAAAAGCTTTCAATTAGACACCACACTCGATTAACCTAGTAACAAAATATTTTTTTTTCCACTTCCGATTTTCACCCCCCCCAAACCTAACCCCATCCCTTAAGGCAAAATTTAACTTTCAAAACGACATGGCTCTGATGAGGCCAACAATTCCTATAATATTTACCAAATTACAACTTTCTATGACCAATAGTTTCGGAGAAAATCGGGTGTGACAGACGGACGACGGACAGACACCGAAGTCATCTTACATAAGTTTTTCCGTACGGACCACTAAAAAAAAAGAACCGTAAATCGGATAAGTGGTTTCTCGACATGATAAGCGCACTAACGAACCAGACAGGCAAGGACAGAGACGTTTGCCTTTTATATATCATTAAGATTAGTGCCGGGGGTTCCCTTTAAAGAGGAACCGTTATGAAAATCCTCACCTCGTATGCACTTAAATTACCGTTAACCGTTACAAGATTCCCCCAACTAAAAAAACCAATCGTACCTGAAGATTTTATATCAGTTTCCATAAGTGAATGTAGCATTTTTTGTCGTTAAGTTATGATAACATTATTTTTATATTCTTTTTCTTCAGTTTTTATTACGGCAATTTGTATTTATATTCCTAACCTTTCTACATATTAATTAATCTCCGCTGTTTATTTTAAACCAAATTGAATTTGAATCAAATTATAGTTTAAAAAACATCGGAATTCCCGCTGCTAATAAAGTACAATCAAAAAAAATAACAACGGTCAAGTGCAAGTTGAACTTGTTGCGCAATTTCCGCCTGTTCCGTACGTTGATTGCTTTTAAAATAATAGTTTGTTTTACGTAGTAATAAAATGATAAGTGGACTCACAAAACACCCCCAAATGTAGTTGTACTACAAAGTTTGTTATTCCTTCCAAGCTTTATAAAACTGCCATATTATGACTTTGGAAATTTTTTGTTTTTTTTTTATTATTCCAGATAAATTGAATTTAAGGGTAATGCATTTCTCGTGATAATTTTTTTTTGTTCCGGTTCAATCTAACTCAACCCCCCGTGGAGATCTTCTCCACTCCCCGTGTCCAAGATTTTGTTTCAAAATTTTTTTGAATCAGTACTGTTTTTTTTTTCCGAGGATAAGGCGGATAACAATTATTTCGCGATTTGTTAAAATAAGTACTAAGAAAAGTTTGCGCAAGGTATTACATTATATAATTTTTTATTCGTGTATCACAAGCTTTCATTGACACCACACTCGATTCCCTAGATAAAAAAATTTTTTTTTTCACTTCCGATTTCACCCCCCCCAAAACTAACCCCGTAAGTCAAAAATTATCTTTCAAAACTACAATGGCTTCTGAAGAGCCCTCAATTCCTATATTATTACCAAATTTCAAACCTTTCTATGACAAATAGTTTCGAGAAAATCGGGTGAGGGACAGACGGACAGACAGATCAGACAGACACCGAAGTCATCTTATAAGTGTTCCGTACGAACCTAAAAAAAGCACGTTAAATCGGGATAAGTGGTTCTCGAGTGATAAGCGCACTAACGAACCGACAGGCAGACAGAGAGACGTTGCCTTTAATATATATTTAAAGATTAGTGCGGGTCTTTAAGAGGAAAACCTATGAAAACTATCGCGCCCTCGTATGCACTTTACCAGTACAAGATTCCCCAACTAAAAATACCATCGTACCTGAAAGATTTTTATCACTTTCCATAAGTGAATGTAACATTTTTGTCGTTATTTATGTAACATTATTTTTATATCTTTTCTTCAGTTTTATTACGCAATTTATATTTTTATTCTAACCTTTACATATTAATTAATCTCTCGCGCTGTTTTTTTTTTTTAAACAAATTTGAATTTTGAATAAATTTAGTTTAAAAACATCGGGATTTCCCTCTGCTAATAAAGTAAATCAAAAAAAAAATGGTGATTGCACCACTGCGACACAGGCCACTTTATTCAGCAAAACTCGTGCTTCCCAGTGGAACTTTTAAATTTACATATATAAGTTTTTTTAAAACCATGCCTTAAAATCGCCTGAAATAGCCATGATTCTGATTAAAAAGTACAGGCGTCACCAAAATAATGCATCTGTCCTATTTGCACTCACAATTATTTAAAGGCCAAAACTAGGAACCCCAAATAATATTTATCTGGATTTTCATCAACTAGATTTTGTGCTCAACAGATGCATCTTTCAAGAGAATGTTTCAAATCCAGTTACAAACTGCTAATGATTAGTCTCTAAATATTAATGGTTGTCTCTCAACAATAAGAGACATCCATTAAAATAAATTTTAATGTAAACAGTAAGATACTTTACTTTAAAACATGATGCTCTGTAGAGTACACTGAACCTACATGTCCAATTTTACTGGGTTTTTGACGCTTGCGGAAAATGGAGGTTCCAATCTTTGAACTAACAAACATGACCAGCACAAACCTTCCTTGACAATGCAGAACCGTCTTCCAAAGCTAGTTAATACTAATTTGAGAGAACCTCCTCTTGCATGGCTAAAATGTATATTTATTTTTTAAAGGGCGGCGCGTTCTAATTTTTAAATGTAAAAGTAATATTAGAAATTGTACATATTCCAGTTAAAATTTTGAAAACAATTTAGTTTAAATAACTCGGCCAAGGTCGGGCTTGCGCAATTAGCGTTCCGTACGTTGATTGATTTTAAACATAAAAATCTTTGTTACGGAGGTATAAAATGAATCAATGACTTCACAAAACACAACCCCAATGAGTTTTTCAAACAAAAGTTTGTTTTCCGATTTCTTTACTGAACAACTGACGACTGATTTTGTTTGTTTTTATTATATACCAGAATAAATTATTAAAGGTAATTGCACTCGTGATAATTTTTGTTCAATCTAACTACACCCTGTGGGAAATATTCCAGAATTTTTTTTTTTTTCAAAATTTTTGTGTCAGTATTTTGTCAAAATAAGAGAAGTGGTACAGCGATTTTTTTGGCAATTTTTTAAAAAATAATACGAAGAAAAGTCCTGCGCAAGTATTACTATTATATATATTTTTGAACTCGTGTTTTTACAACAGCTTTTCTCATGTCTGACCCCATCGGTTCGATGACCAGGTAATTTTTTTTATTTCACTTCCGATTTCATCACCCACCCCAAAACTAAGCCCGTTAAGTCAAAATGTTAACTTTCAAAAAAATCTGCTTCGGATGTACTGATGAAGCCATCAGTTTCCTATATTTAGTGCCAAAAATTTCAACTTTCTATGTCAAATAGTTTCTTCGGTGAAAATCGGGTGTGTGACAGAGCCAGACTACCGAAGTGATCTTATTAAGTAAGTTAATAAGAACTTGGACAGGGTTTTTACTATACTTCCAAGCCGTTTTGCCTGCTGACTTTAATAAGGAATATCATCACAGCCATGACGTGACGATTTAATCTGCCTCATAAAATTGTGATTTGCCTATTAACAGGATGAGAAGTATATCTCATGTAAACAAATTAATAGTGCTTACAAAAACATGTTTTTTCTTAAAAGTATGTATATGCATATATAAGATTTTTAAAATCTTAATAATTATCACTACGATACTTTTGTAAACAAATGTGACCACGTTTGTTAATAAAAAAGCACAATTTTCTAGGGAAAAACTACGTAGAAACACTTCTCAAGATAATCTCAAAAATCTTTTGTCCACATATTTTGATTGCTCCTTTTGAACACGAAATATATATATATATAATAAATATATATATATATATCTATATATATATATATATATATGATATATATATTGTAGAATATATATAAATATAATATGATTATATGAACTATAAGTATAACTCTATATAAATTATATATATATATATATAAAAAAATAAATATATAAAATATATGACTATTAAATAATATATATAATAGATACGAGGTGTAATGATGAAGTTATTGCCGGTATTTCACTAAGAGATGGCACGAACGAACATACGCAGTATGAATTTGATAGATACGTCAGTTTGTTCGTCTGACATTAACCTAACCCAACATACACAAGTTGAGTCCGCCAAACATTAGCGTCTGTATTGTATCGTTCATGATCATGTCGACTTTTGTGCCTGAAAAAGAACATTTGCGGCAAGCAATTTTTCTTATTTAATCAAAAGAAAAATGCTGCGGAAAGTCATCGTTTGCTGTAGAAACATATGAAAACCGCTCCATCGATAAGAACATGTGAGACATGGTTTTTCGACAATTAAACGTGGTGATTTCAATGTGAAAATAGTGCGCGCTCTGGTAGACCACAAAAGTTCGAATACAAGGAATTGCAGGCGTTACTGGATGATGACCCAACAAAGATTAATTTAAATCACGCGTTGATCGAAAGACGACCGGAATGGGCCCAGAAGACATGGCAAAGTGATTTATGATGGTACCACAAAGCCCGCTCCACACAGCAGACCCATAAGCTGAAGAGACACCTTGAAACGCTTGGATGGGCCATCCTTTTCCGCCCCCCCGCCGCTGTCGCTCCTCTCCCCCGACCTGGCGGCGCCCATCTGACTATCAAACACTTTCCGCATCACTGGGGCACGCGCTTGCAAGCAGCACTTCAGCAATTTCGAGGAAAATGGAGAATGGATCACGAATGGGTTGCTGCAAAATAGCATTTTTTTTCTTGCATGAATATTCATAAATTACCTGAAAGATGGGGCGAAGTGTGTAGAAGCCAATGTTAATATTTTGGACTAATTAAAAAAAATTAATTTTCCCCTTGAAAATTTAAACGTGTTTTCTCTTTTACCACAAAAACCGGGCCAAAATCTTATGCATACACCGGTATATATATATAAATATAATAATATAAGATATATATATATATATATATTTATATATTAATCAAATATATATATATAATATATATATATATTATTGAATTTATATATATATATATATATATATATAATATATATATATATATATATATATTTATTTATATATATATATATATATATATTTAAATATATATATTTATTTATATATAAATATATATATATATATATATATATATATATATATATATATATATATATATATATAATATATTTTATAATATATTAAAAATATATATATAATATAATATATATATTATATATATATATATATAATAAATATATATATATCATAACATATATATATATATAAATATATATAATATAAGAATATATATAATATTTACATATCTATATATATATATATAATAGATATATATACATAAATGTTGCGTCAAGTTGTCATCGATGAGATCTAGATGCATCATTATACACCCGAATCCAAGCAACAATCAAAACAAACAGGTTGCGTCGGGTGAATCTGCTCCAAAGAAGGCGAAGACGTCCCATCGAGGAGAAAAGTTATGGCGACGATTTTTTTGGATGCAAAGGGCATCATACTCATTGACTTCTTAGAAAAAGGAAAACCTCACTAGACTATACTAGAT
>JAHKBH010001479.1:0-16565 GCA_019049505.1 Pachyrhynchus sulphureomaculatus
AACCTCGTCTAATTTGATTAAAAATCTTTACAACTACTCTATATGTCTTATATACCTTAAAAAGGAGAAAATTTGAAAAACTACTTACTAAAATACTTAAAAGTACAAAATATCTATAAAACAATATAGTTTACTAATAACTACCTAAAATCTTAAGATGTAAATAATGATTTACCGTATTTATTTCGTTAAATGTAAACGTAAAAGTTGTTTGTTCTCAAGTTACTTGTAAAATGTATAAAGTACAATTTAATAAATATATATAAATTCGAGAGTTCAACAAAAACAGATTATCAAATTGTCTACTAAAAAAGCAAACAGGAAAATTTGAATAACTATGAATTGGTTTTTAAATTATTGACTTACTTAAATACTTAAAAGTGCAAAATATCTATAAAACAATAAAACTAACTAAAATCTTAAGATGTAAATAATATGTTGCCTGGTACGAAATGATCCCAACAAAAACCAGTTGTTAAAATGAGAGTTCAACAAATTTGATAAGAAAGATCAAATATTTGTCGATAAGAGGATGTAAAATGGCAATGTATAATATGCATTAACTATATATTTGACTAGAAATATTAAATATGTATAAATGAGAGAGAGTTCAGTAAAAAGAGATAAGAAGGTTAAAATTAGTTGATAAGAAGTAGATTTGAATACATTGAAGAGTATTAAACTTTGGTATATTTGGTATTTGGCAAAAATAGTAAAAATAAGTATGAAATGAGCTTAAATTAGTCTAGTTGGACCTCGTTGAAATGAGTTTGAACTCGTTGGATTTTACTATAATATGCTATATGAGATGAAAGCAAGTTAAATAATTAATATTTGTCAAGAATCGTAAAATAAGTATGAAATGAGCCTAAATTAGTCTCAAACGAGTTTGGAGGAAATAGTTCGAACTCGTTGAATTGCATCTTAGTAAAATATGTATGTAGAGAGGAGAATAAAACACAAGTATGAGCAGAGATTTAAGACAATATATCATAAACTCATACAAATTTACAATATTTACTTGTAACTTGTTGGTTTCTATAAGAGATGATGAGAGAGAATAAAATATAAGTATGAGCAGAGATTTAAGAAAATATATTAATAATTCTATTGTTTAAAATAATTCATTCAAGTCATCTGTTTCCTTGTCTTTCGTTGGCTTCTCGTTCGAGTCCTTTTCTTTCTTTACTGGAAAAATAAGAAGAAGGTAAATGTTTTGAAGCATCTTTTGTTTTAAACAGATCCTTAATTTCACATGCCAAACATCGTTCATTATACAGATCTGTTTCTCCTTTACATTTGGGACATTTTATTCGTACAACAACTGGCATTTTTTAATGATAGTTTTATCTCAGACACCTGTTATTGAACTAAGTTTAGTTAGATAAATCTCAATCTTATATAGAAAAAATATATTCCTGCTAATACTATTACTACTATTATGTTTATTATCAAAACCTAAACATTTTACAAGTACTTTATTTCCTTGTCGTTTTTGTTTTATCCTATAAGAAGAAGAAGAACTGTTGTTGCTATTATTGTTGGCTATTATTGTTGCTATTGTTGTTGTCAGAAGACATACTATATGTCTTATATGCTTAAAAAAGGAGAAAATTTGAATAACCATGAATTGTTTATAATAATTACTGACTAAAATACTTAAAAGTACAAAATATCTATAAAACAATAAAACTAACTAAAATCTTAAGATGTTAGATGAATGAATTTTGTATTGATTTTAATACCTTTCTATACACCTATTATAAAATAATATTTTGCCTGGTACGAAATGATACCAACAAAAACCAGTTGTTATAAAATTAAATGAAAGTTCAACAAAAACAGATAAGAAAGATCAAATTTTGTCGATAAGAGGATGTAAAATGTATTGGATAAAGTACAAATTGCAATGTTATGCTTTACTAATAACTATTTGACTAAAAATTATGAATTGCTTAATAGTATGTATAAATGAGAGAGAGTTCAACAAAAACAGATAAGAAATGTTAAAATTAGTTGATAAAAAGTAGATTCGAAAGCATTAAAATAATTGAAAGACCAATAAATTTGTCATAAATTTAAATGTGTAAAATTTTTTGTTTCCAAGTTACTACTATCACTAATTAGTTGATATTTGTATAAATCAAAATTTATTTCCAAAAGAACAAAGATTTGACAAAAAAGACAGTAAAAAGTCCTTATTGCATAAAAAGTGGTGAAACTAGGTGTTAAAAGGTTCTCATATAGTAGATATTAAGGTAAATTTGAGCTTGATAGTAGAGGTTTTACCAATATGAGCTAGAGTTAATAAATAAATTTAATAAAAGCATAATTTAACACAATCCTACAAACAGTTACATAAAATGTGAATAAAATAATGTCTAAGAGTATTGATTGGTTGAGGTAAATAAAGTATGTGCAAAATAATTTTTTAGTCGTTTGTTTTATCCTACAAGAACAAAGCAGGCAAAATGTTAATAAAATGAATGCAATATTTGTTCAAAACTAGATCAGACAAGGTTAATTTGCAAATAAATAACTAATATTTTGCTTGGTACGAATTGATACAAAATTAACTGAGAGTTCAACAAATTTGATAAGAAAGATCCAATTTTTGTCGATAAGAGGATGTAAAATGTATTGGATAAAATATAAATTGCAATGTTATGCTTTACTAATAACTAATATAAATTCGAGAGAGCGAGTGAGAGTTCAGTAAAAACAGATAAGAATATGTGATAAGAAGTCGAATGCATGGAGAATGTTAATAATTTAAATACCAAAAATTTTACCATATATCGTTGTCGTTACATAATGATATATGTGTAAATAGACAACTTAAAGGATTTTACTAAGTTTATGAATATAAAGCTCCTCATTTGTAAAATATCAACTAAAAATATCATTGTCGTTATGTGATATATGTGTAAATAGACAAAAGAATAATTTTTACCAACCATCTTATATATAAATGATACTAAATGTCAATAATTAGTTAAAATATCTAAATAATAGAAACACTTCTTACATGGTTTTTAAATCGTTAGGTACAAGATAATTTACTATCATATCAATCTGTATTTTTCAAACCACACACTAGACATTGTAAGTTTAATTTAAATCGAACAATATCACTCATACTTTTGATAACATGGTTAGATGGTCAACCTATTTGTTTTTAAACTACTTAAATTTTTAAATGAGTTAATCAAATATATACACATAAACGAATAGTCTCTAAAAAATCCCAAAAATAACAAAAACATGTAAACAAGTTGATTTATTTAGTCTATAAAATGAAGATAAATGTTGAAAACATGTTTATATAATAACAAATATCTGGTGATTGGAAAATTTGGTCTGACTTAATTAGCGCTATCTATTACTTAAAAACAAACTGCAAAATACAAAATAATAATAACAATATCTGGTGATTGGAAAATTTTGTCTGATTTACTCGCAGTAAAAGTATCAGAGAAAGCCATTTTATATTTATTCGAGTTCTATAACTATTTATATATATTTAGATAGCAATTTATCATTTATTTAACATTGTATTAAAATTTATTTTTTAATACAGCTCAATAGATTTACAACTGGTTTCGATAATTGATTGGTCTCGTTGCATGAAAATAGGCGTAACCTGATAAGAAAAGTAACATTTGGATAGGTTGAATGTGTATGTAGTGTAAAAGGAAGATAAGAAAATTGTAGTTGGTTGGTTGACTATGTAAAATGGCTTCCATAAGGCATGTATTTGATTGGTTTGTAGTGTATAGGTGTGATAAGAAACTTGTATTTGGTTGTTTGAATAGGTAGAATGGGTGTTGGCTATTCTAAACTGCACTTGTTTGATATTTTGAATTGTAAAAGCTATGGTGTGAAAGTTGATCAAAAAGTAATATATTAGTTGGAAATTGTATTGAAAAAGGCCTTATTGGGATGTAATTTCGATGTAAAAATTGGTAAACGTTCCCCTAATTAGTTGTATGGCGCCGTAAAGTCGGTAAAAATGTTGAAGATAAGGCTAAATGTAAACAAAAAGTATGACTCATGCTAATTTCCTTGAATTGAAACCAAGTAAGCTTCTGCGAATTATTCTAAAAATAGAAATGACGTGATAGCTAGAATGTTCTAAATGGTCTGATAGGTCACAAAATAGATAAGAAAGGTCAAAAATAGCTGATAAGGAGTTGTTTTGAATGCATACGAGTTTAGTAAAATTGGTTATATTTGTCAAGAATAGTAAAATAAGTATGAAATGAGCTTAAAATAGTTTTAAAACGATGATATTTTGGATTCGATTGAAATTTTGTTGTCTAAATGGTCTGATTAGGTTCCTACTATTATTATTATATTGATGTATGAAATGAGCCTAAATAAATCTAAAACGAGTTGGACCTCGTTGAAATATTGTGTGTGAACTCGTTGGATTTTGTTAGAAAGCAAAATTTAAATTATATGATTTTGACTGATGAATGAATGTTCAATAG
The DNA here is from genome assembly GCA_019049505.1 of Pachyrhynchus sulphureomaculatus. Classification (NCBI taxonomy): domain Eukaryota; kingdom Metazoa; phylum Arthropoda; class Insecta; order Coleoptera; family Curculionidae; genus Pachyrhynchus; species Pachyrhynchus sulphureomaculatus. Next base: position 4,494 of record JAHKBH010001479.1, read on the forward strand.
ATTCAACCTTGAGTAGAAAAAAACAGCATAAACCCTTGAATATCCTAAGTCTTATTACCTTTATATACAAGATATTTTGTTTTAAGTGAGAATTGATGTATTTACATACATTTTCCGTACTAAAGTCCTTATACAGACTGTTTTGTTTTTAAGTAAGAATTGTGGTATATATTATATTTCCTAATAAAATCCATTATTACTACCTTTATATATAGGTTTTTAAATGAGTATTGTGGAGACTCTTTTTCTTGATTGCTACCGATAAACATTATAGTATGATTTTTTGAATCAAATAAGTAGTGTAAAACAATTTGTGGTACTACATTGTACCTTTTTATCGTCACAGGTTATATGTGATGATCGAAACAGGAAGGTATTTTCCAATTTAATGTGGACATATTCAGAGGGGATTTATTAAGAAAAAGTATACAACTGGAGTAAAGTAATATTTTTAAATTAGGAGGGCTTAAACAACAATGAGTTTGGATTCTCGTTGAAATGAGAGAGAGAGTTTGAATTCGTTGTTTGTTTTTTCTATGTATGTGAAATTACTACTAAATGAAACCAACAATTACCAAACAAAATAGAAAAGATGTAATATAATGATTAAAATCAATGTCATTTACTAAGTATAGATTAATTTTTAGATGTATGTCTCTCTCTCTAGAGATAGTTTCCTCTCAGGATTTACTTTAAATATTAGAGTTTATTAGATAAATGGTAATTTTCCAAATTAAACTGTTTCGTTGCATTTATGCTGATAAACATGTGTAATTAGGATATATTTCTAAAAAATCAAATGCGTATCGGATGATTAATAGCCTGTATTTAATATATAAACATACCCAAGTCTTATGTAGAGTCAATTACAATTTTTGTTTGTTGTGTAAAGATTCTAGTTAATTTGAAACGAAATGATCTTTGTCGCAGTCGACATAATAGATGAGGAGACGTCATTAGACATGTTGTATGTGTTATTAAAAGAGTTCTTCAAGTAAGTATGAAGCGTAAAATTCACCTTTCTAAACTTTTACTTGTTTCTTGTCTAACATATTATTATTGATTTTCAGAGATATTTTGTTTGAAATAAGAAGAGGACAGAACACGATTCATGTGTGTTTGGAGGAGGAACCGACACGAGAAGAATGGGAGGAATTTTGACAAGTTACCTGTGAAAATTGTTTTTTACGATGTAATTCTTAGGTAGTCTGTTAAATAAATACAAAAATCTTATAAACATTGTTTTATTTTATAACTAAATTAACAAATTACTAGCTTAAACTTATGAATATATACTAATAGAAAAACTAATAATAGATAAATCTAATACAGTTTCAGAAATAATTTTTAAACAGCATTATAGAGGTGTACATTTGAATATCTCGAGAAATTTGAGTAGTCCCATATGTGTAATAAAACATAAAAGTTTGGTTATTTGTTTTTATTAATTCATTTAAAACACAATACATGTTACAAGGTTTGAAAACAATATAAATAGATATTTGACGTCTTATACAATTTGATTTTACAAAAAAACAACTCTTGCTATTTTTTAGAAATATTAGAATTACAAACATTTAAGAAATAGATATCTTTCCCCAGGATTTTTGTTTAGCAAACCGATTGATCTTCTTGTAAATAAGTCTTCTCGTTTGTAAAAGATCGACTGGAGCTGTCTCAAAATAATGTTCAGTAGTTCTAGTTTTTTTAGTGTGTAAAAATTTTTTAAACATAAAATCTGCAACTTCATTATCGATGTTAAAATGCTTACTATGTCTAAATTTTCCAAGGTCTACTTCATTTAAATGGTTTTTAAGTAGTTTCAATGTTGGATCATATATCTTGTCCGAATAAACGTTCCAAAAATGAGGAGTAACTCTTAGATTTTCTTTACCTTCATCATGATCATATAATAACGATCCACATTCAATCTCCACAGGAATATCAAATTTCTGAGCTATTTCAAAAATCAATATTGATGTTGGTAAACAGGCTGCGAAGTATTTTCTTTGACTAAATACTAGCTCTACTGTTTTTTGTATAATTTCCAAGATTTCGGTTTCACGAGACATGTTTTTTCCTGAAACGTCAAAATATTAATTTTTAAGACAAAATAATAGTGCAAGTTTTAAATATGTATATATTCTAATAGTATAGTTTGTATTTATTTTTCTTACCTTTAAATATTATAAAATTACTTCGATGTATGTCTATCCGAATGTCACGCTATCAAAATATTCTAAGAGTATCGTTTTGTATTTGTTTTACTACCTTTATATACAGCTCTTATATATTGAATTAATCGTTTACGTCAGTTTCGTAATGATAAGAAAACAAGTAAACAACTTGAGTCTCTATGTCTATAAATATCCTAAAGAAAATAAGAAACAGTTTAATTTATCATTTGTTTTCAAGATTTTGTCAATTGGAATATCATATCACGAAAACAACATTTAGACGAAGATCTAATACGAACTTGTATCAATAAAGTCAATTGGCAACTTATCTCCCAATATCAGCAATTAAACGAACGATTTATGACGGAATTTGCAGGAATGTTGGATTGGAATGCAATATAAAACCTTTTTTAGTACAAGTTGTTTTTGTTATTTTTAACTACATACTGCTAATACTACACTTTAATTTTATCATTGCATAAAACACGAGTTATGTTATTTATATTGTACATTCAATGTATTTGAATTTATTCCTTATCAGGTAAATTTTAACCTTCTTATCTATTTTGAACTCTCTTTTATGGGATTTTGTTGTTATAAAAAGATTGAATAAATACAATACAGTTGTCTACGTTTTCCTCTCTCACAACATATATTTTGTTTGTTTTTTGTGTGTGTGTGTGTGTAATTACTTAATCAGGTGAGTTTAACATGAAAATTTTTATACAAACCATATCATATCTAATTCGAATTGTTGTTTGCAGTATGTCCTCTATAAACGTTGAATCTACCATACCCTACATCATCATCATCATCTAATCTAATAATTGATATGGATGCAACAATTCCTACTACTAGTACTACTATTACTAAGGAAAAATTTCCACTTGATAAAAATATATTTTTGGATGGTCTTACACATATGGGACTACTCAAATTTCTCGAGATATTCAAATGTACACCTCTATAATGCTGTTTAAAAATTATTTCTGAAACTGTATTAGATTTATCTATTATTAGTTTTTCTATTAGTATATATTCATAAGTTTAAGCTAGTAATTTGTTAATTTAGTTATAAAATAAAACAATGTTTATAAGATTTTTGTATTTATTTAACAGACTACCTAAGAATTACATCGTAAAAAACAATTTTCACAGGTAACTTGTCAAATTCCTCCCATTCTTCTCGTGTCGGTTCCTCCTCCAAACACACATGAATCGTGTTCTGTCCTCTTCTTATTTCAAACAAAATATCTCTGAAAATCAATAATAATAATATGTTAGACAAGAAACAAGTAAAAGTTTAGAAAGGTGAATTTTACGCTTCATACTTACTTGAAGAACTCTTTTAATAACACATACAACATGTCTAATGACGTCTCCTCATCTATTATGTCGACTGCGACAAAGATCATTTCGTTTCAAATTAACTAGAATCTTTACACAACAAACAAAAATTGTAATTGACTCTACATAAGACTTGGGTATGTTTATATATTAAATACAGGCTATTAATCATCCGATACGCATTTGATTTTTTAGAAATATATCCTAATTACACATGTTTATCAGCATAAATGCAACGAAACAGTTTAATTTGGAAAATTACCATTTATCTAATAAACTCTAATATTTAAAGTAAATCCTGAGAGGAAACTATCTCTAGAGAGAGAGACATACATCTAAAAATTAATCTATACTTAGTAAATGACATTGATTTTAATCATTATATTACATCTTTTCTATTTTGTTTGGTAATTGTTGGTTTCATTTAGTAGTAATTTCACATACATAGAAAAAACAAACAACGAATTCAAACTCTCTCTCTCATTTCAACGAGAATCCAAACTCATTGTTGTTTAAGCCCTCCTAATTTAAAAATATTACTTTACTCCAGTTGTATACTTTTTCTTAATAAATCCCCTCTGAATATGTCCACATTAAATTGGAAAATACCTTCCTGTTTCGATCATCACATATAACCTGTGACGATAAAAAGGTACAATGTAGTACCACAAATTGTTTTACACTACTTATTTGATTCAAAAAATCATACTATAATGTTTATCGGTAGCAATCAAGAAAAAGAGTCTCCACAATACTCATTTAAAAACCTATATATAAAGGTAGTAATAATGGATTTTATTAGGAAATATAATATATACCACAATTCTTACTTAAAAACAAAACAGTCTGTATAAGGACTTTAGTACGGAAAATGTATGTAAATACATCAATTCTCACTTAAAACAAAAAAACATCTTGTATATAAAGGTAATAAGACTTAGGATATTCAAGGGTTTATGTTTGTTTTTTCTACTCAAGGTTGAATCTATTGAATCATGCATTCATCCAGTCAAAATCATATAATTTAAATTTTGCTTTCTAACAAAATCCAACGAGTTCACACACAATATTTCAACGAGGTCCAACTCGTTTTAGATTTATTTAGGCTCATTTCATACAAATAATAATAGTAGGAACCTAATCAGACCATTTAGACAACAATATTTCAATCGAATCCAAATATCATCGTTTTAAACTATTTTAAGCTCATTTCATACTTATTTTACTATTCTTGACAAATATAACCAATTTTAATACACTTGTATGCATTCAAAACATATCCTTATCAGCTATTTTTGACCTTTCTTATCTATTTTGTGACCTATCAGACCATTTAGAACATTCTAGCTATCACGTCATTTCTATTTTTAGAATAATTCGCAAAAGTGTTTACTTGGTTTCAATTCAAGGAAATTAGCATAAGTCATACTTTTTGTTTACATTTTGCCTTATCTTCAACATTTTTACCGACTTTACGGCGCCATACAACTAATTAGGGGAACGTTTACCAATTTTTACATCGAAATTACATCCCAATAAGGCCTTTTTCAATACAATTTCCAACTAATATATTACTTTTTGATCAACTTTCACACCATAGCTTTTACAATTCAAAATATCAAACAAGTGCAGTTTAGAATAGCCAACACCCATTCTACCTATTCAAACAACCAATTACAAGTTTCTTATCACACCTATACACTACAAACCAATCAAATACATGTCTTATGGAAGCCATTTTACCTAGTCAACCAACCAACTACAATTTTCTTATCTTCCTTTTACACTACATACACATTCAACCTATCCAAATGTTACTTTTCTTATCAGGTTACGCCTATTTTCATGCAACGAGACCAATCAATTATCGAAACCAGTTGTAAATCTATTGAGCTGTATTAAAAAATAAATTTTAATACAATGTTAAATAAATGATAAATTGCTATTTAAATATATATAAATAGTTATAGAACTCGAATAAATATAAAATGGCTTTCTCTGATACTTTTACTGCGAGTAAATCAGACAAAATTTTCCAATCACCAGATATTGTTATTATTATTTTGTATTTTGCAGTTTGTTTTTAAGTAATAGATAGCGCTAATTAAGTCAGACCAAATTTTCCAATCACCAGATATTTGTTATTATATAAACATGTTTTCAACATTTATCCTTATTTTATAGACTAAATAAATCAACTTGTTTACATGTTTTTGTTATTTTTGGGATTTTTTAGAGACTATTCGTTTTTATGTGTATATATTTGATTAACTCATTTAAAAATTTAAGTAGTTTAAAACAAATAGGTTGACCATCTAACCATGTTATCAAAAGTATGAGTGATATTGTTCGATTTAAATTAAGCTTACAATGTCTAGTGTGTGGTTTGAAAAATACAGATTGATATGATAGTAAATTATCTTGTACCTAACGATTTAAACCATGTAAGAAGTGTTTCTATTATTTAGATATTTTAACTAATTATTGACATTTAGTATCATTTATATATAAGATGGTTGGTAAAAAAATTATTCTTTTGTCTATTTACACATATATCACATAACGACAATGATATTTTTAGTTGATATTTTACAAATGAGGAGCTTTATATTCATAAACTTAGTAAAATCCTTTAAGTTGTCTATTTACACATATATCATTATGTAACGACAACGATATATGGTAAAATTTTTGGTATTTAAATTATTAACATTCTCCATGCATTCGACTTCTTATCACATATTCTTATCTGTTTTTACTGAACTCTCACTCGCTCTCTCGAATTTATATTAGTTATTAGTAAAGCATAACATTGCAATTTATATTTTATCCAATACATTTTACATCCTCTTATCGACAAAAATTGGATCTTTCTTATCAAATTTGTTGAACTCTCAGTTAATTTTGTATCAATTCGTACCAAGCAAAATATTAGTTATTTATTTGCAAATTAACCTTGTCTGATCTAGTTTTGAACAAATATTGCATTCATTTTATTAACATTTTGCCTGCTTTGTTCTTGTAGGATAAAACACACGACTAAAAAATTATTTTGCACATACTTTATTTACCTCAACCAATCAATACTCTTAGACATTATTTTATTCACATTTTATGTAACTGTTTGTAGGATTGTGTTAAATTATGCTTTTATTAAATTTATTTATTAACTCTAGCTCATATTGGTAAAACCTCTACTATCAAGCTCAAATTTACCTTAATATCTACTATATGAGAACCTTTTAACACCTAGTTTCACCACTTTTTATGCAATAAGGACTTTTTACTGTCTTTTTTGTCAAATCTTTGTTCTTTTGGAAATAAATTTTGATTTATACAAATATCAACTAATCAGTGATAGTAGTAACTTGGAAACAAAAAATTTTACACATTTAAATTTATGACAAATTTATTGGTCTTTCAATTATTTTAATGCTTTCGAATCTACTTTTTATCAACTAATTTTAACATTTCTTATCTGTTTTTGTTGAAACTCTCTCATTTATACATACTATTAAGCAATTCATAATTTTTAGTCAAATAGTTATTAGTAAAGCATAACATTGCAATTTGTACTTTATCCAATACATTTTACATCCTCTTATCGACAAAAATTTGATCTTTCTTATCTGTTTTTGTTGAACTTTCATTTAATTTTATAACAACTGGTTTTTGTTGGTATCATTTCGTACCAGGCAAAATATTATTTTATAATAGGTGTATAGAAAGGTATTAAAATCAATACAAAATTCATTCATCTAACATCTTAAGATTTTAGTTAGTTTTATTGTTTTATAGATATTTTGTACTTTTAAGTATTTTAGTCAGTAATTATTATAAACAATTCATGGTTATTCAAATTTTCTCCTTTTTTAAGCATATAAGACATATAGTATGTCTTCTGACAACAACAATAGCAACAATAATAGCCAACAATAATAGCAACAACAGTTCTTCTTCTTCTTATAGGATAAAACAAAAACGACAAGGAAATAAAGTACTTGTAAAATGTTTAGGTTTTGATAATAAACATAATAGTAGTAATAGTATTAGCAGGAATATATTTTTTCTATATAAGATTGAGATTTATCTAACTAAACTTAGTTCAATAACAGGTGTCTGAGATAAAACTATCATTAAAAATGCCAGTTGTTGTACGAATAAAATGTCCCAAATGTAAAGGAGAAACAGATCTGTATAATGAACGATGTTTGGCATGTGAAATTAAGGATCTGTTTTAAAACAAAAGATGCTTCAAAACATTTACCTTCTTCTTATTTTTCCAGTAAAGAAAGAAAAGGACTCGAACGAGAAGCCAACGAAAGACAAGGAAACAGATGACTTGAATGAATTATTTTAAACAATAGAATTATTAATATATTTTCTTAAATCTCTGCTCATACTTATATTTTATTCTCTCTCATCATCTCTTATAGAAACCAACAAGTTACAAGTAAATATTGTAAATTTGTATGAGTTTATGATATATTGTCTTAAATCTCTGCTCATACTTTGTGTGTTTTATTCTCCTCTCTACATACATATTTTACTAAGATGCAATTCAACGAGTTCGAACTATTTCCTCCAAACTCGTTTGAGACTAATTTAGGCTCATTTCATACTTATTTTACGATTCTTGACAAATATTAATTATTTAACTTGCTTTCATCTCATATAGCATATTATAGTAAAATCCAACGAGTTCAAACTCATTTCAACGAGGTCCAACTAGACTAATTTAAGCTCATTTCATACTTATTTTTACTATTTTTGCCAAATACCAAATATACCAAAGTTTAATACTCTTCAATGTATTCAAATCTACTTCTTATCAACTAATTTTAACCTTCTTATCTCTTTTTACTGAACTCTCTCTCATTTATACATATTTAATATTTCTAGTCAAATATATAGTTAATGCATATTATACATTGCCATTTTACATCCTCTTATCGACAAATATTTGATCTTTCTTATCAAATTTGTTGAACTCTCATTTTAACAACTGGTTTTTGTTGGGATCATTTCGTACCAGGCAACATATTATTTACATCTTAAGATTTTAGTTAGTTTTATTGTTTTATAGATATTTTGCACTTTTAAGTATTTAAGTAAGTCAATAATTTAAACCAATTCATAGTTATTCAAATTTTCCTGTTTGCTTTTTTAGTAGACAATTTGATAATCTGTTTTTGTTGAACTCTCGAATTTATATATATTTATTAAATTGTACTTTATACATTTTACAAGTAACTTGAGAACAAACAACTTTTACGTTTACATTTAACGAAATAAATACGGTAAATCATTATTTACATCTTAAGATTTTAGGTAGTTATTAGTAAACTATATTGTTTTATAGATATTTTGTACTTTTAAGTATTTTAGTAAGTAGTTTTTTTTCAAATTTTCTCCTTTTTAAGGTATATAAGACATATAGAGTAGTTGTAAAGATTTTTAATCAAATTAGACGAGGTTCTTTTGTTTTTGTATTTCAACGAGTTTTATTCATTGGTATTAATAAAATCTGTGTGCTCATACTTGTGTGTTTTATTCTCCTCTCATAATATATATATATAAATAACAACGAGTCCAGTCCAAGATTTACAATACAACGAGGCCAAACTAAGCTCAACAAAACTAACTCTTTGTGGAAAACAAACAACAACTTTTACTCTTATACGGTAAAAGGCTAGGCTCATTTAAAATTTTACTATTATTTAAGCTCATTTCATACTTATTTTACTATTCTTGACAAATAGGTGATTTACTTTTGCTAACAAAATCTCCAACGAGTTCACCATTTTTCAACGACGTCCAACTAGAATAATTTAAGCTCATTTCATACTTATTTTACTATTCTTGACAAATAGGTGATTTATTTTTGCTTTCTAAAAAAATCTCCAACGAGTTCACCATTTTTCAATTATTTGCATGGAATTTTTCCTATTAATACAAGCTTTTGCTATTTCTTACATTCTCACATACACTTTTCACTCATCTCTTATCAACTATTTTTAACCTTTCTTATCTACTTTGCTGACCTAACGAGTCACTTGTTTACTCAATTTTACTTACAAAATGTACCATGAATCACACATTATTCATACTTTTTGTTTACATTTTGCCTTATCTCACACATTTTTACAGACTTACGGTGCCACTTGTTTACTCTTTCAAGCTTTTTTACCGACTTTTAGACGCCAAACAACTTTATAGGGGAACATTTAACAAATTTTACATCAAATATACTACCTAATAAAGCCTTTTTCAATACAATTTCCAACTAATATATTACTTTTTGATCAACTTTCACACCATAGCTTTTACAATTCAAAATATCAAACAAGTGCAGTTTAGAATAGCCAACACCCATTCTACCTATTCAAACAACCAAACTACAAGTTTCTTATCTTCCTTTTACACTACATACACATTCAACCTATCAAATTAACACTCTTCTTATCAGGTTACGCCTACTCTGATAAGACCACACCAATAAGCATCTAAACTAATGCAACTTCTCCTCAAATGAAAGTTTATTAAAGTTTTAATGAAGTTAAGATACCCTGTTTGCACATCTACTGGACTTGTTACGTCATTGACAAACACTTCTTGCAGGCTCTTAAGACATCTATTTACACCTATTTACACCTATCTTACACCTATTCGGAAGACATTTTCAACAACTTATATTGCCAAAGAGGCACTGATTCAACATCCACTGGACAATTTACGTCATTGACAACACTTCTTCGCCTTCACCAATTTTTCAGCACTTCTTGCAGACTTTTTCACATATTATTCACCAATCCTTTTTTATGTCATCCCAACAATTGCATTCTCTATTACGAATCCTATTTGGCTAAGTAGGATAAGTCCCCAGGTTTTGCAGTATTGAAAACAACTTATGTAGGTTCAAATCCTACTACAGACATGACTTTTTTTAACTTATTTAATTTAATACACAACATTTAACACACATTTATTCTAAGTCCTCAAGGTCAACAAAAGTGACAAAAAGGCACTGAGCTACATCCACTGGACAAAATTACGTCAAAACTTCTTCAACTATTACAGGTAAATTACAGGTAAATTACAGGTAAACAGGTGACACAGGTACAGGTATACAGGTATACAGGTATACAGGTAAATAGATTACACATTTTCAGCTATTCTTCAAGAAAATATGACAAAAAGGCACTGTTCAACAACCACTGGACTGTGTCGTCATTGACGACAACTCTTCGGCGCCTTCACCAATTTTTTTTTCAGATATTCTTGCAAATTTTTCAGGGATTTTCAGCACTTCTTCGGCTAGTGGTCAATTCTTGACACCGATTCTTGACAAAATGGCCATCCGCAGTCCCAGAAGCGCGTTACCTCTACTACTGACATGTATCTGACATAAGATTCAATATGTATTTTTACGTTTTTTCTTAGTCAATAATGTATAATAGTTATATGTAGCTTCTTAGCTACTTAACAGTCAATAAATGAATCTAGCTCAATCTAGAATCTAATAGTAAAAATTTAAAACAAATATTTACTACCTAAATATTTGTTTAATTACAAACACATAAAATAAGATTATTTTGTCTGGGTACCTATGCGTTAGTCACCAATCATCATGGAAATTTATTTTATCTGTGATTGGTCAAATGCAGTAATATACTGAGAAGCATACGAGTAACATGTAGGCTGAAAAGTTTTTGGTCTAGCTACTTAAAACATGTGTTTATTGCAAAAATCGACTTTTTTCATCAATATAGTCTCCTTCAAGAGCGATACAGTCCAACGCTTTTCTAACATTTCTATACCTTTCTTGTAGAAGGATTTGTCTTTGCCTTCAAAATAGGCCTGAGTTCCGACGGTAACTTCTTCATAGAAGCCAAATCTCTTTTCCGCGAGCATTTTTTTAAGATCTGCGAATAGATAATAGTCGCTGGGGGCCAAATCTGGAGAATACGGTGGATGAGGAGGCAATTTGAACTTCATTTTATGCAATTTTGCCATCGTAACCATTGACTTGTGACACGGTGCATTGTCTTAATGAAAGAGCACTTTTTTCTTGTTGATTTGAGGCCTTTTCTTTGCCATTTCTGCTTTTAAATACACCAATAACTTCATATAATATTTGCTATTGATGGTTTTTTCTCTTTTCAGCATAGTCGATGAAAATTATTCCATACGCATCCCAAAATACAAAGGACAAGACCTTCACCGGCGGCTGTCCACTCAGCTGACTGCCGATTTGATTCCGGTGTGTAGTGATGGATCCATGTTTCATCCCTTATCACATATCACATGAAAAAATCCTTTTTGTTGCGCTTAAACAGTTCCAAACAGCGCTCAGAATCATTAACACGTTGTTGTTTTTGGTCCACTGTGAGTAAACGCGGTACCCATTTCGAACAGAGCTTTCTCATGCAAAATATGGCCAACCCGTTCTTTTGATACCTTTAGGGTATCAGCTATCTCAAGCAATCTCACTTTTACGGTCATCCAAAACAATTCTGTGGATTTTTTTATGTTTTCCAGTGTAACC
>JAHKBH010001481.1:5000-25000 GCA_019049505.1 Pachyrhynchus sulphureomaculatus
AATTTCGGCATTTGGATAGTTAATTTGTAAATGATCTATGGTGTCTGCAAGAGAAGCGAAAAGTGTTTCTAAAGTTTGTATCACTTGGTGGTCGATAGAGGATACAGACGAACCTTGTGGTTGGTTGAGTCGTTATTTTTAACCACATAACATCAAAGTTTGGGGGCTCCAGAGCCTCTTCTCGTTGGCAAGAGAGGTCGCTTCTGACATAAAGACAGATTCCAAAGTTACGCCTAAATCGGGAATAGAAATCGTACCCAGGATAAAGATAGTTTACTGTGCTGGTCGATGAACTGACCTTAGTTTCACAGAGAGCGAGTACATGAGGTTTATTTGATTGCAGGTGTGGGTGCACTGAATTTATGTTCGAATTTAAACCTCGTATGTTGCAAAAATCCATTTTGAAATTCTGTTCTCTGCATGTCGACGCCCCTGAACCAGCCCCCACCCGGAGATCCGAACGGGGGGCTATTTTACCTCCGGAATTTTTTGTATCCAGGTGCCTCATCATGCTATTTGGTCCCACAGTCCGGGACATCGGCACAGCCACGAAACGGTTAAGCAACTTCACGCAGCTTAAGCCGATGCGATGGTATCACACCGGGCGATGCTGTGTGGGATCTGGGCATCTACCATCTAGATTGTTCTTTAAGTCGCCTCCTACGTCAGGCAGAACCTTCACCCTACGCACTAGAGGATCCCATGAACATACCGGGGGAGATATTCTATCCCGCCCCCCACGGGGATTAAATACATTGATATATATAAAAAAACTCACACAGATTTGGAATTAGGAAAATAAATTCAATAATGGTGAATTGTTTAAAATTCTACCTGTGTCGTTGAGTAAAGTACCTGTAATCCTTACACGATTTTATTTGCATTAATCTCTATAAGGTTTAGTTTTAAACCTTTTTTGTCGGGTGTGTAAATTTTGAAACTTTCGTGTTAAATGTGTGATTTTCTGTTAAAGATGATTGGCATATGTTGAATTAGATTTTCTATGGATGAAAACTTTTTTCGTGTTCTGTAATTCTTTGTATAAATATACGTCCAGTTTTGTCCTATGTATGTTTTAGGATATGACCCACATATTAATTGATTAAACCCCTGATTTATTGTCTTTATTGATTTGTGGTTTGTAGTTTTTAAGATATTTCCCTATAGTATTGTTATCTTGTAAGCTATGTTGATATTTGTCTGATTTAAAATTTCCTCAGTTTTTCCATTGGTTTGTCGAAATAGGTTAAGCAATTAAAATGTGGTATTTCTGTCCTTAAAACGTGGGTATATTTCTGAGATTGCCATTGTTTCTAAGTTTTTCCTAACGATATTATTGATTAAAGTAACCGAATAACCGTTGTTAACGGCTTCTTGTTTTATGTAGTTTAATTCTTTATTTTATGTAAAATTTTCCTCTGATAAGGGGATATTAGTTAGTCTATGTATAAAACTATGATAAGCTGCGATGGTTTATGATGGTTAGGGTGGTGAGAACTATTGTGAATTGTGGGTATCTGTATGACTAAGGTGTTTGTGATATATTGCAAATTCTTGTAACCCAATAACCCGATGGTTAACGACTACTTTAACTAATTCATTACATAGAAATAAATCAGAAGTCGGCGAAGGGTAAATCAACTTGCCGCGCTCCTCGACTTAAGAATCAGTAAAACCACGAAAAAAACATAAATTTGCAATATTATTCACAAACCTTGTCATACAGATACCACAATTCACAATAGTTCTCACACCCTAACGCATCATTAACTAGCAGCTTATCATAGTTTTATACATTAGACTAACTAATATCCCCCTTATCAGAGGAAAATTTTACTAAAGAATTAACTTACATAAAACAAGAAGCCGTTTAACAACGGTTATTCGATTACTTTAATCAATAATATCGTTGGGAAAAAAACTTAGAATGTTTTACAAGGCAATCTCAGAAATATACCCACGTTTTAAGGATAGAAATACCACATTTAATTGCTTAACCTATTTCGGCAACCAAACGGAAAAACTGAGGAAATTTTTAAATTCAGAGGTAAAATATCAACATAGCCTACAAGACTAACAATACTATAGGGGAAATATCTTAAAAAACTACAAACCACAATATCAGTAAAGACAACAAATCAGGGGTTTATCAATCAACATGTGGGTCATATCCTAAAACATACATAGGACAAACTGGGGACGTACATTTATACAAAGAATTACATAACACGAAAAAAGTTTCATCCATAGAAAAATCCAATTCAACATATGCAAATCATCTTTTAACAGAAAATCACACATTTAACAAGAATTTCAAAATTTTACACACCCAACAAAAAGGTTTAAAACTAAACCTTTTAGAGACAATGCAAATAAATCGATTAAGGACTACAGGTACTTTACTCAACGACCAGGTAGAATTTATGCAATTCACCATTATTGAATTTTATTTTCCTAATTTCCCAATCTGTGTGGGTTTTCCAATTCTATCAATATAATTTAATTAGGTGTAATATTATATTTAAGAAATTATAATAAAATTGTGAACATTAAACCTCACTTGATAGTGTAAAATTGTAGATCTGAAGAAGACTGCATCGACAGCGAAACGAGACAATCGCAATTTAAATAAACCAGTGGAAATTGACTAAAAATACTCTTTTATTATTTATTTATAATGAAGTTTTCCATCGAGTTAGAAGCTACAACCATCCAAAAAAATGTACTCTCGTTCCTGAATTCTTTAATTGTACGTATTGGATAGTGGTTTTTTATACGTATTCAGTGTTTTTAGAAAAGAAAAATACATGTTTACTTCACGGTTTCACTTGACACGACAATACGTTTCATAAATATCGAAAAAAAAAATGTACGCTCGACATTTTGATCCTACTCACATTAACGGACCAAATCGCTACACATTTTGTGTGCAGGAAAACTATTCTAATCGATTTTTCAATGATATTTAATGAAAAAAAATTATTCATGTGAATTATCAAAATGGTTTTTCACACTCAACCCCCATTTTTACCTCTCAAATGGGTCGTAATTTATGATCAAAATGACCAAGAAAATAGATTCAGCGACCCCAGATAACCCCCAAGGAAACCAGTTTTGAACACGAAACTTTAATTCATCTTCTAAGGAGGTAAGACTATTAATTTTGGGTCGTTATGATCTTTCTTACGAGTTTTAGTGTGGTCCTTAATAGATTTATTCCTCTATAATTCGAAGATATTTTCTTCTCTCCCTTTTTAAACATAAGATTGGCTATACTCATCCGCCATTCATTTGGATTCTAAGGCTAGATATAAGATCTGTCTTCCCGATATTTCAAAAGTTTATTCCAGATATCGTCTTGTTCAGGATTTTTCCTATTCTTTAACTTCTATAGTGCCTGCTGTACGTTTGACACTTCCACATTCGGCATTTCGCCGACCACTATTTCCGGCGGGTCCAACGTCAACTCTGTATCCTCTGCTTTATACAAAGCCTCCGGATGATCTCTAATCCAATTTTTGCCTGGGTATAAAGATTGTTCTGTCAATCAACTTGTTGATCTCTTCCTATCTCTCTCTCCCTCTGGCTTCTTGTAGTGTTTAAATTCTACTTGTTTCTGTCACACCCAACCTAACTTAATTTAATCGGAAATGAGTGGTTACCAATATCAAAAGTTTACGTTCCGTCAATAGATCAGATATTTTTCACCTAATTCGTTTATTAGAGTTCCGTCCAGAACACTTATGTTTTTGTGATATTCACTTGAATTATAGCTTCGCGTTCAAAACTGGTGTTTTCTTGGGGGTTTCCTGGGGTAGCTGAATCTATTTTTCGGGGTAATTTTGATCATATATACCTTTTGAGAAGTGAAAATCGGGGGGGGGGTCTTTGGATGAGGAGGAAATTAGGATATTCACCTAAGTTTCGCGTTCAAAACTGGTTTTCTTCGGGTGTTTCTAAGGTCGCTGGATTTATTTTCGGGGTAATTTTGAACATATGCACCCTTTTGAGGGTCAAAATGGGGGTTGAGAGGGATAAATTAATGCTAATAACCGAAGAATAAAATAATGAATATATAATAAAGATGAAATTCTCGATTTGTTTTTTGAGTTTTATATTAATTCCACCACAACTTACCGGGAAAAAAATTTTTCCAACAAATTTTGTATAATTTATTTTAAAAAATAATATACGTAAATTTAATATACCTATTATTATAAAATGTATAAATTTTTTTTTAATTTTTTAAAATTATTTCAATTCAACCAAAAACTTTCATATAACTATTTAATAGTTTATAAGATTTTATAAAATTATATAAAATTTATATTTTTTTTCAATTTTATTATTTTTTTTAATTGATTTAACCAATCAATTTAATTTACTTTAATTTAATTTTTGTTATTGTTAGAAAAATCTTGATGTTAGACCCCCCCCCCCACCCCCTCACGCAATCCAAGAATTACGAAAATACAGAATTGCCATAGACCTGCTGTTCTTAAATAGCTTTTGTAACCTTTCAAGCTCTTCATTTAGACAACTAGAAAAAAATTAATTTGAATACTGCGAGTGACTTTTACTATAGCAAAACTTAACTTTTTTAATTATTAAAATCTCGAATTTTCCGATCTATTTGGTATCTTGCTTCTCACAATAACTAATTCTAAATAACATACGGGGGAAAATGTAACATCTATTTTTACGAAAGACCTGCCAAATAACTACCGACCCAGTCGCACTGCTTTTCAATAATATCGAAAGTCATGGAAAAGGTTATCAATCAGCATCTTCTAAAATATCTTGAAGGATTCAACATTTATTAGCGATCATCAATACGGCTTTCGTAAACATAGATCAACAGGAGATCTTCTGACTTATGTAACACATGTTTGGAACAACGCAATTGAAACACTTTGGAGAATCTCGAGCGGTTGCTCTTGACATATCCAAGGCATTCGACCGTGTTTGGGACGATTGGACTATTGGCTAAGCTTATGGTATGTCTAAAAAGTTCTGTTTGTGGCTCTCATATTTCCTCAGAGAGCGTTTCTTTACGAGTGGCAGTCGAACGGATTTCTTTCTAACACCTTCACTATCAACGCTGGTGTGCCCCAAGGGTCTATACTATTTCCTACTCTCTTTCACATTTACATTAACGATTTTGCTGGAAAAGACCGGAAAAACTCAATCTATAGCTTTGCAGATTGACAATATGCTTATCTCTTCATCACTATGAACGCTCAGACATCGGCTACTCAGACGAATATTCGCAGACAGCGGGAAGTTGTTCAACTTAACAAAGACCTGGAAGAAATTCTATCTTGGAGTGACAGTAACTAAGTGGAAGTTAACGCTACAAAAACACAGGCGGCAGTATTTTTCTAAAAAAGTTAACGTTGCTGAACCCGACATAGTTATGGCGGGGCACTCTATTCCTCTAACATCGTCACTCAATTTGTTGGGCGTTAATTTGGGAGCAAATATATCCTGGCATGAACATGTCCCAGGCATAGCAAGAAGAGCTTCTCAAAAGTTGAGAATATTATTTCGAACCAGAAAGCTTTACACTTCACACAACTGTTAATTCTTTACAAAGCTCAAATTCGACCAACTATGGAATACTGCTCCATGTTTGGTTTTCCGCTCCCAATTTGTTGAATTCTATTCAGAGAGAGCTGTTCGTCTGATTGGAGACCCGGAACTAACCGGCGGCCTTGATTCGCTGGAACATCGAACGGTTGGTGACTTGAGTCTATTCTACAAGTACTTTCATGGAAAGTGTTCGAAGGATGTAGCCTGCTTATTTCCTCCCAAAGCGGTGCATGTTAGAAATACACGGCGCCCTAATGCTGCACATCCGTATAAGGTTCAGCTTGTTATTCCTCGTACAACACTTTTCAAGCAGTTTTTTATATGGAGAACATCATCCCTTTGGAATAATTTGCCCAGGACTGTGTTTCTCATCGAGTACAATTTACAGCGATTCAAGAACAACGTGAATGACTTTTTCCGCACACGTGTTGCTTCCTGTAGCGCTTTAGGGACTTCCCCGCAGCACGTGTGCTAGACCCATAAAAAAAAACGAATACTCGTAGCGCCCAACTTAAGATCACATTTTCTCAATCTAGTGTAAATTTAAGGTTCAAATTAGAAATTGAGACAGGTTTAGATATTTATTTTAACGGTAAGGAAAAAACTACTGAACCATTGTGGTTTTTTACTGGCTGGAAAATATCATTTATATCAATTACAGGCGTATGATGGTTAGTGTATTATTTTTAAAATAGCCGGCCAAGTGAAAGTTGAACTTGCGCAATTAGTGTTCCGTACGTTGATTGCTTTCAAAATAAAAATTTTTTGTTACGGAGGTATAAAAATGATCAGTGCCTTCACAAAAGACACCCCAAATGAATTTTTCAACAAAGTTTTTTGGACCAATCTGTACTGAAAACTGATGAATTTGAAATTTTTGTTTTTTTTTTGCCGGAGAAATTATTAAAGTTAATGCACTCGTGATAAAATTTTCGTTCAATCTACACCTTGTGGAGAATATTCCAGAATTTTTTCTAAATTCTTTAATCAGTACTTTCAAAATAAGGAGGGGACAGAAGATTTTTCACGATTTTTTAAAAAATAATACAAAGAAAAGTATGCGCAAGTATAACATTATATATATTTTTGAACTCGTGTTTTACAAGCCGTTTGATACCAGCTTAATGACCTGGTGAAATTTTTTTTCACTTCCGATTTCACCACTCAAACCTAACCCCTTAAGTCAAAATTTAACTTTCGAAATTACACGGCGCTCATGAGGCCATCAATTTCTATATTAGTATCAAATTTCAACTTTCTATGTCAAATAGTTTCGGAGAAAATCGGGTGTGACAGACAGACACCGAAGTGATCTTATCAGTTGTTCCGTACGGAACACTAATTATTACCATTCGTTTTGAATTGTTGTGGCTGTTACTTGATGGAAATTCATAACGAATGTAATGAAAGTGATTTTGTCAAATTTCAGAAGAAACAGCCCTCTTAAACAAAGATTTTAAACATAATATAAATAATAAATTTGATTTAAAAGAATTTGAAATCTTGGCTGTAAGCTTTCATAAATGTACCATTCAACACACCAAAAAAATAATATTTGAGCAGATATTATAAAAAAAAATTTTCTTAGCAAACAAACCAAATTTAGATAAATGAAATAAACGTAGCTAGATCAATACAAAACAAAGGCTAAAAATAATAATATTATTTTCAGAAAAGCAGATAAGGGTAACACAATAGTCGCTATAGATCAACAACAATATATAGACAAAACATTAGAATTTATTAAGAAAGGAAATTTCAAAATATTACTAAAAGATCCGACAGAAAATTTCAAGAAAGATATTAGAACAGCGTTAGATAAAGCTTCTAGCATCATATCAGAACAACCAAATCTCAAAATTAAACAGTCATGAAATCATCAGCCCCCCATCTTCTTTATTCATTAGTCAAATTACATAAAGAAAATCATCCTATTAGACCTGTAGCCTCCTACATATCGGCCCCAGCTCACAAACTTCAAAATTTCTCTCATAGATATCATTAAAACGAACATTAACTTCACCCCCAACTTACAAAAAAAAAAAAATTCGTTAGAATTAACGGAAAAAAAAAATTTCCAACGTCTTTCTATTTTTGACGTCCAAAACCTTTTCCCTAGCAATACCCCCGGATGAAACAGTACAAAAAATCATAAAAACATTCCTAATCAAAAATAAAGTTAATATCGTTATACACTTTTTTACTTTAATAATACGTTTTATAATAGTTCTGAGGGTCTCATAATGGGTAGTCCCACTTAGCCCCGCTTTTTAGCAGAAATATTCATGGATAACCTAGAAAAACAAATACATCGACAAGAATTTAGCAAATCATTTTTATATTGGTACCGATATGTAGACGACATCTTGCTTGGTTTAATGGTACAGAGCGACAACTTGACAATGTTTTTTTAACTATATAAACTCAATACATAAAAATATTAAATTCACTATGAACTAGAAGTCGACAATAAAATTAATTTTCTTGACATAACGATAACCAGACATTACAACAAACACAAATTCTCTATTTTTTACAAACCCTCACATACAGATATTTTACAATAAACATAAAAAATCAGCTCACCCCCTACAACACAAATTGGCAGCTTACCACAGTATGTTGCATAGACTTGTAAGTGTCCCCTTACCTGTAGATTATTTTAATAAAGAATTAAATCTAATAAAACAAATTGCTGTTAACAACGGATATTCTCCTGACATCATAGACTCAATTCTAAACAAAAAATTAAAAATAAAGCTAATTCTTTAGTATACCCCAAAAAAGAAAACACAGGGAAAAAATATAATGTTTTTTAACCTATTTTGGTAACACGTCAGAGAAAATTAAAAACCACTTAAACAAATATAATATCAACATAGCTTTTAGAACAAACAACTCGTTAGAAAATTCATTAAAAACGCAAAGGGAAAACAAAATAGATCAACAAAATCTGGAGTGTATCAATTGAATTGTGGTTCTTGTCCATAAAAGTTACATAGGTCAGACAGGTCGCTCATTCGAAACTCGGATTTCAGAACATAAAAGAAGCTATTTAAAAAAAACAAAACTGACTCAGCGTACAGTAATCATTAACAGAATCAAATCATCTTTTTGACGATAAATTTAAAATTCTACACATACAAAACAAAGGCGTAAAATTAAACCGATTAGAAAATTTAGAAATATAAATAGAATTAAAAATTCAGACATTATCTTAAACGAACAAAAAGAAAAAACTGTTCTGGCCCATGGTAACTCCCCTTTACTCAATTTATACAATTAGTATTCAGAATGGGGATTTCCCAGCAATATTCATTAGTATATAGTATTAATTTTATTACCTATCTACCTTAGGGTATTTGTATAAATGTAACAACACTAATATTCAAATATCAAAATACCCAATGTTTCAACTGCCAATTATTTGGTCCATTCATCTCATCTGTGCAGGGCCCCGCCCAAATGTGTTAAGTGCGGGCAGGGCACCTCACGTCCACATGCCAAAAAAACGAGGGACTTACCTGCCAAATGTGGCAAACTGCGAGGTGAGCATACAGCCTCCTACAGAGGCTGTCCCAACACACCCGTCGCAGCGACCCGCAACTAACCAAGCTAACTCCCAAGCCACCTTCTCCTGGGCAAACCGTAGCGTCAAACGGCGGCTAACCCCCAGCGACCTCAATTCCCACAAACATGACCGACGCCCTTACATCTATCAATAGCATGAATTCTGCCATGCAAACCTTCTTTTAAAAACATCCAAAACTTTCAAAAGCTTTCCGCCACTTTCATGCCCCTGCTTAATTCCAACGCCCAAGTATGAGTAAGCGACCAAATAAGATCTCTCCTAAAAATGCTAAATATCTTGTCATGGAATGCCAACGGCATTCGCGACAAAAAACAATAACTTCTCTTTTCCTACAAGACCATAACGTCGACGTAGCTCTAATCCAAGAAACCTTTCTAAAGCCGGCATTCGATTCAGTCTTCCTAACTACACTGTTTACCGCAACGACAGAATCAGGGCCCGCCTAGGGGGACCATAGATTCTTGTCAAGCACTGACTTAAATCACTACCAACCTCCCCCCCTTCCTCTTGTCCAAACTGAAGCCACGCCCATTGCCATAACCATGGCAAACAACACACCATCCACCTCTTCTCGGTCTACCAACAAAACGGTGACCAACATCCCCATCTATCCTGCAGACTTCCATCGCTGTTTGGCCCTGTCAATCAAAAGACCGTTCTGGGCGGAGACTTCAATGTCCAAAAACGTTCTCTGGGGAAACCTAGCTACGAACGCTAATGGCGTTGCTCTCGACGCCATCCAGAACCAAATCCCATTCAATCTCATAGCTCCAGAACGAGCCCCCACCCACATTGGACACGGAAGACCGACTTTCTAGATATTTTTCTTCTAAAAAATATCAACCTCCGGCATAACATTACTGTCATTCATGACCTTTCATCTGACCATCTACCGGTCATTTTTTCACTGGGAAATCCGGCCGACAAAAATGAATTGCCACAGTCCCCACTTCCAGCCAGACTGGGACCACTTCCAACGCCTCCTGGCGACCACGGGTCCCATCCCAAAAATTTCCACAACCCAGGATCTGGATTCGGCAGTCAATAAACTGACTGCTGATATCCAGACAGCCCTTGCCCATGCCACAACGTCACGAACCCAACCAGTCTCTTCTCAAGGTAGACTACCCCCAGCTATCAAAGAGCAGATCAGGGTATAAAAATCGGGGCTGCTCAGAAGAGCCCTCAGGACGGGGAGACCCCCGCCTCAAAAGGCTCGCAAATCAAGCAACGCAGCAGGTGAAAGACTCACTTGCTGAATTCCACAGCAGCAGGTGGGAGTCCAAAGTAGAATCCCTCACTACCCAGGGACTGTTCTCTTTGGAAAATGGCAAAAGCTCTTTCCCAATAGGACGAGCCCCGGTCCATTCCAGCCCTCACCCACGCCGGCACCACAGCCTCCACAACCCAGGAGAAGGCTGACCTTCTGGCAGATCTGCTAGAGGAACAGTTTTTCTCCTAACACTCCTGCCCATCCGGGGTCCCGACCCAGCCCGTGATCTTAGGGTCGCTACAACCATACAGACCCTAAATCTTGCCTGCCCGGCCCCCTCGCAAATACGTATTTCACAACCCCCTCCGCTGTTAATGAGATCATTCGTTTTACCTCCATCCGAAAAGCCCCAGGTCATGATAAAATCGCAAATAAAGCCCTCAAAAAACTCGCCCAAGAAACAGATCTCAGAAGCCACCAATATCATTAACAGCATAGCTCCATACTGAGACTCAGCTATTTTCCACTCTACAGGAAAAAAGCTGAGGTCATTATGATCAAAAAACCAGGCTCTCCATCCCACGAGCAAGCAGCTATCGGCCAATCAGCCTACTTCCAGGCCTTGCAAGATAGCTGAAAAAGTCATCCTCGAAATCGTCAGAGCAAAGTCCACAGCGCTCCGTGTTGTCCCTGACGAACAGTATGGCTTCCAGCCCCTTCATGGCATCACCATCCATCACACCACGAAACTCGCCCAAACCATTTCCAACAGCTTCAACAAACTTCACAAAGTTGGAGCTGTGTTTTCTCGATGTAGCAAAGGCCTTCGACCGAGTCTGGCACGAAGGCCTCATTCTGAAACTGATCCGACATGGCTACCCCCTTTTCATTAACAAACTCATTCAATCCTTCGTCTCTGACAGAACATTCCAAGTCAGAGTCGATAAGGCCACCTCCGAAGTCAAAGGCCATTAGAGCCGGAGTCCCCTCAAAGGCTCCGTCCTCTCCCCCCACCTCTTTTAACATTTTCACAGCCGACATTCCAAAAACGGATCAGTACTACCCTACTCCTGTATGCTGACGACACAGCCATCATAGCAGAATCCAGCAGCTACATGAATCATCACCAGTAGATTGCAGCGCCACCTGAACGTCCTCGCCCCCTGGTTCGACCGATGGAAGATCCAGCTAAACCCATGTAAGACACAGGCCATCGTCTTCGCCAAAGGCAACGCACTCCTTATGGACAACTCCAGCTCCAGGGATCCCGCATCCAATGGGCAGCCACCATCAAGTACCTGGGAATCCAGTATGACAAACACCTCATCTGGAAAGACCAGGTCTGTGCTGCCTCAAGGAAAGCCAAGCAACTACTGGGCAAGCTGTACCCAATCATCAGCCGGTCCAGTAAGTTGCAACCAAAAATCAAGCTGCTAATTTATAAAACCATCGTGAGGGCAGGACTCACACACGCCTGCCCTACTTGGTCTAAACTCACCAAGACACGCAGAGCTCAACTTCAGGCAGTACAGAACAAGGCCCTGAGGATGATCACGGGAGCCCCATGGTTCGTCCGAAACCGTCAATTGCATAGCGACCTCGGTGTGCCAACAATCAAGGCACACATGAGGTCCACCAACATCACGTTCTTCGCAAAGGCGCTACAACACCCAAACGCCACCATAAGGAGCGCATTCCACGTGCCCGCCAACGCCCGCCATCACTATCCAAGACCTTCTGACCCCATATCCGACGAAGACGATGGCCCTCCCCCCCACCCCCATGAAGATTGTAACCTAGATTAAGTTTAGAATTAAGTCTAGATTAGTTTAGAATTAAGCTCTAGTTAAGTTAGATTAGTCAACAAATGTATTTTAAATTCCAATGTCCTAGGTTAAGTTAATTAGGATTACTGTATAGAACCTAGGTTAGGTAGTATAGGAATATAATCTGTCATAAATATAAGTAAGAGGCATAGCCTAACTTAAATTCAATAAAGAAAACCGAATTCAAATATCATTTTGTATCAGAAGAAGCTTTAGTATAGCGAAACGCGTCATACAGTTTCAGTGAAACTAAATAAAGTGGAAATTTGACAAAATCAGTCTTTCATTACATTCACTGCCATTCGTACTTTGCACTTAACCCCATTTTTCCATTTACCTCGATGAATACTACCTCTAAATCATTATAACTCAATTAAATATAGCACGAGCAATAACTATACAAATATACACTACTTATCAGCAAAAATCCTATGTTAAATTTCTTCCACTCCAATTTTTCCAACATTAAAATAAATCAATATATGGTTGAAAACCTGCTAGCCAAAACACATACATACATAGGGTAGATTGTTTAGAGAATGAAAAAACCTAATTTAAAAAGTTATTTCAGAGATCTATCAGATAATAAGAGTTGAATTTTATGTTACTATTACACGAAAATGCAGAAAATTGACATAGAGAATTATTTTGGTGTGCCGTAAATTAAAATTCAATCTTATAATAAGATATTAATCAAAAATAATTTGATAACTTAGAACTTTACTTCCAACACGTAGTTATAAAATTTGTACTAGATTTGACTTTCTCGTCGTAAAAAATAGACACTACAGGTCGTTATTTTAAATGACATTTTATGGGAAGAAATTAATCATAAAGAAAAGTTAAGCACAGGAAAGGCTTCAGAGATAACACGTAGGGTGAAAAGTTTTTGGTCTCACAGAAAGATGTCGCCCTTTTTAAAAATGCATATGATTTTTAGGAAGTACCAACCTTCAAACGATACGTGTCAAAATTTCATGATATTTCGACGATTAGTTTACAAGTTACAGTGGTTTTAGTGACGCCACTATGGAAAAATCGAATTGTTGATTAAACATTGTTTTTTTTGGATGGAAAAAAATACCGTTCAAGTAAAGCAATAGCTTGATAAGTGTTACGGAGACTCTGCGCCTGGAAAATCACACATAGATGTCACCCTTTTCAAAAAATCCATAAGATTTTTAGAAAGTACCAACCTTCAAACGGTACGTGTCAAAATTTCATGATATTTCGACGATAAGTTTACAAGTTACAGCAGTTTTAGTGACGCTACTTTTTTGTTTTTTGATGGAAAAAATACAATTCAAGCAAAGGAATGGCTTGATAAGTGTTACGGAGACTCTGCTCCTGGAAAATCACTCATCATTTACTGGTATGCTGAATTGAAATGCGGTCGTACAGATACAAATGATGCTGAACGCCCAAATGAGGTGGTTACACCGGAAAATATCAAAGAAATTCACAAAATTGTTTTGAATGACCGTAAAGTGAAATTGTGTGGGATAGCTGACACTCTAAAGATATCAAAAGAACGTGTTGGTCATATTTTGCTTGAACCTTTGAGCATGAGAAAGCTCTGTTCGAAATGGGTACCGCATTTGCTCACAGTGGACCAAAAACAACAACGTGTTGATGATTCTGAGCTCTGTTTGGACCTGTTTAAGCGCATTAAAAAGGATTTTTTCATTAAATATGCGACAATGGATGAAACATGGATCCACCACTACACACGGGAATGAAATTGGCAGTCAGCTGAGTGGACAGCAGTCGGTAAAAAGCCGCCCGAAGCGACCAAAGACACAACAGTCGGTTGGAAGGTTTTCGCCTCTGTATTTTGGGATGCGCATGGAATAATTTTTATCTACTACGCTGAGAAGGGAAAAATCATCAATAGCGAATATTATATAAAGTTATTGATGCGTGTGAAGGCAAAAATCACAAAGAAACGGCCCCAAGTTAACAAGAAAAAAGTGCTCTTTCATCAAGACAGTGCACCATGACACAGGTCAATGGTTACGATGGCAAAATTGCATGAATTGAAGTTCGAATTGCTTCTTCATCCACCGTATTCTCCAGATTTGGCCCTCAGCGACTATTATCTATTCGCAAACCTCAGAAAAAATGCTCGCGGGAAAGAGATTTTTGGCTACAAGAAAGGTATAGAAATGTTAGAAAAGCGTTGGACTGATTGTATGGCTCTTGAAAGAAATTATGTTGATGAATAAAGTCGAATTTTGCAAAAAAATGTGTTTTGAGTAGCTAGACCAAAAACTTTTTAGGCTACGTATTAAGGGTTAGTTCAGGGGCGGATCGTGAATTGGTGGGGCCCTGGGCTAACGGTACTTAGGGGCCTACTTAATTACTCAACTAATTGCCATTTTATCAAAAAACTGTTTTCTATAGTGATATAGTATCCAAGGAAGAAAAGCGATTGCAATGCTTAATAGTATACTATGGGACAAAAACATAACCATTGAAAATAAGAAGGGAATTTACAACTCAATAGTGAAAAGTATAATAACTTACAGCTCCCAGGTGTGGCCATTAAAGGAAAGAACAGAAAAAATACTAAAAGCTACAGAAATGGATTTCTGGAGACGAGCAGCCAGAAAATCCAGAAAAGATCGCATACCAATGACGCGATAAGACGAACTTTAGAAATAAAGCACGATATAGTGGACGAAATCAGAATCCAACAGTTGGTATGGTACGGACATGTTCAGAGAATGTCACAAGACCGACTACCTAAAAAGATTTTAAAATGGAACCCTCATGGAAAAAGAAAGCGAGGAAGACCACGCCAAAGCTGGAGAGCAAGAATCAACAAGGAAGTACTAGAGAGAGATCTGGAGGAGGAGGGATGGAGAAACCGGGAGGAGCGAAATTAGGCATCGGAAGACGGAAGACGTTATAAAACCGATTGATATATATATATATATATATATATATATATATAATATATATATATATATAAATATATATATATATATATATATATATATATATTTTTTTTTTTTTTTTTTTTTTTTTTTTTTTGTTGAGTGTAAGGTTCTTTGATCTTGGTATATATATATATTTTTTATATTTTATGTGTTCTTGGAATTAGATCATTAAAACTGTTCTTGGTTCTGTTATATATTTATTAACGTTTCGACCTTCGGAAGAGGTCTTCTTCAAAATTTGCTCTAAAAGATTACATTACAAGAATTAAATATAGCTAGTTTTTAATCCGTTGTTGTATATTTCGGGGTTTAATATTTGTGTCTTTTCGTAGTTTTTAATTTAATAAAATTAACTGTATACATTAATGGGGGTCTTACCTTAGAAAGTAGTTCATTTTGTTGGGTGTTGAGTTTAAAACACTATTAATATCACATTTTTTCTTTCTACAAACAAACCACTTAACTTGAGGGATTTTATATGACTGGTAGGTAGATACGGTTTAGGTTATTTACATCTGTTTTTTCGTTTATTGCAGTGGGTGTCCAACCGAATATGAACGGATTCGAGAATTTCTCTTTTTTTTGTATTTATTTCGGTGTTGATAATTTTGATGTTTTTGAAATCAAAGGTATGGCTTTTATTTATTTCATGATTCGTGAGGGCTGTACTATTTTTTTTGTCGTATTTATGGCCTTTGATTCTATTTTCTAGATATTGGCTTGTTTGCCCGACAAAAAAAAAATAATTAATATTGAAAACATTATTAAATCAAATATTCCAATACACACACTTAATATTTTTAAATCCAATACCCAAAAAAAAATGCGAAGAACTATTTCAAAAAATAAAAACCAAAAACATTAAAAAAATAAAAGGGTTTTCAAA
Organism: Pachyrhynchus sulphureomaculatus; assembly: GCA_019049505.1. Classification (NCBI taxonomy): domain Eukaryota; kingdom Metazoa; phylum Arthropoda; class Insecta; order Coleoptera; family Curculionidae; genus Pachyrhynchus; species Pachyrhynchus sulphureomaculatus. The sequence continues at coordinate 21,052 of JAHKBH010001481.1, forward strand.
TAAGGGTCACAATAAAGACAAAAAAACGACTGACGGTTGGATTGAAAACCTCACAGATATGGCAGTCCCAGATTATGCTTCAAAAATCCTCAGCTTAGGACCAAACTTCGCTATGGAAATAACAAACGAATCACAACTGCCAGTTCATAATATAATAGCAAATGTAGAAACAAGCATTAATCACTTAACAAATAGCGAAAAAGACAAACTTAGATCAAAAACTTGCAATATCCTAACGAATTTCAAAAACAAACTAAAAAGTCAAAACAAAACCACAGATCTATCAAAAAACTTAAGAAAAACTAAAAAAATTTTTAAAAGAAAATCCTCAAATAAAAATATTAAGAGCAGATAAAACCAACAAAACAGTTTATTATGAAATCAAATGATTATCAAAACAAAATGGAAAATTTATTAAAAGACAAAAAAACCTATAAACAAATTAAATTAGACCCAACAAATGTATACCAAAAAAATAACAATAAACTAATTGATCGATGGGAACAAAAACAATATATATCCCCCAACACCGCCAAATCACTGAAAATTCGAAATGCAGTTCCACCAAAAATATACGGTCTTCCTAAACTCCATAAAGGAAACGTTCCATTACGACCCATTGTATCATGTATCCAATACCCATATGCTTCACTTTCCAAACACTTGAAAGATATCTTACACAAAATCTTATATAAAAATGACCACTACATTAAAGATTCTTTCCAATTTAAAGATAAACTTAAAAACATAAAACTTCCAAATAATTATATCTTAATATCACTTGACGTCATATCACTATATACCAGTATAACCCATAGCATTAGCCGTTAAAACCATTAAGAAAAACTGGGATAAAATTAAACAATTCACCGACATCCCTATGAGTGAAATTTATACACGCAACAGAACTTATTCTAAAATCGATGTATTTCCAATACGAAAATAAAATTTACGAACAAATAGATGGGTGTGCAATGGGAGCATCTATTTCCAGCGTAATTGCACAATTAGTAATGGAAGACTTAGAAACTGATATCATACCAAAATTAAACTTCAACATTCCATTTTTTTACAGATACGTGGATGATTGCTTGACCGCTATACCCAAAAACCAAATTAATTATATCATACAAAAATTCAACGGATACCACAAAAACATTCAATTCACATTCGAAACAGAAGACAACAATAAGATAAATTTCTTAGATGTAACTTTACACCACAATAATGAAAATATAAAAACTGAATGGTACACTAAAAATACATGGTCTTCTAGATACCTTAATTATGAATCACACCACCCGAATTCACAAAAAAAATCTGTAATCATAGGGCTAGCAGATAGAGCAATCAAGCTTTCTGACACAGAATACAGAGAGAGTGCAATAACCAAAGCTAAAGAAGCATTAACACTTAACAAATATCCGATGTACCTTATAAACAAAATCTTCAAACAACGAATACATAGCTTTTACAATACCCCAATAAGTAAAAAACCATCCAACAACAACCATAAAACATATATTGCACTACCGTTTATAAATGGCCTATCCCAACCACTCAAAAAACTTTTTGAAAACTACAAAATCCGGTTATGTCATAAATCATATAATCTGCTCTCATCCAACTTTTCCAGACTTAAAACCAAAACCCCAAATAATAAAAAAAGTAACATAGTCTACGAAATCAAATGTAATAACTGCGAAGGAATATATGTCGGGCAAACAAGCCAATATCTAGAAAATAGAATCAAAGGCCATAAATACGACAAAAAAAATAGTACAGCCCTCACGAATCATGAAATAAATAAAAGCCATACCTTTGATTTCAAAAACATCAAATTAATTATCAACACCGAAATAAATACAAAAAAAAGAGAAATTCTCGAATCCGTTCATATTCGGTTGACACCCACTGCAATAAACGAAAAAACAGATGTAAATAACCTAAACCGTATCTACCTACCAGTCATATAAAGTCCCTCAAGTTAAGTGGTTTGTTTGTAGAAAGAAAAAATGTGATATTAATAGTGTTTTAAACTCAACACCCAACAAAATGAACTACTTTCTAAGGTAAGGCAATCATTAATGTATACAGTTAATTTTATTAAATTAAAAAACTACGAAAAGACACAAATATTTAACCCCGAAATATACAACAAACGGATTAAAACTAGCTATATTTAATTCTTGTAATGTAATCTTTTAGAGCAAATTTTGAAGAAGACCTCTTCCGAAGGTCGAAACGTTAATAAATATATAACAGAACCAAGAACAGTTTTAATGATCTAATTCCAAGAACACATAAAATATAATATATATAAATATATATATATATATATATATATATATATATATATATATATATATATATATATACATATATATATATATATATATATATATATATATATATATACATATATATATATATATATATATATATAATATATATATAATATATAGGTATACGGTATAGAAAAAAATAGGACAATAAAATACTTTATTTATTTAGCATGACTTAGTGTTTGTGTATACAAATAGCAACTGGACGACATTATTGGAAAATAAATTGAGAGGTTATGTGTAGTTATGTTTTTAATTTATAAAGCAACCTTTCTGCATTTTTGTGCTGCAAATTCCTTTATTTGCTCATCGCCTTGTAAGTCCTTTGTTAAATCACAATTTATGGAAAGAACTGATAAATGATTTAGTCGATAGTTTCGACATTGTTGTCCTATATTTGTTTTCTATATACGACATCCTGGAGAAAGAGCGCTCCGCTTCACAGCTAGTGATTGGCAACGTTAAAAAAATCTTTAAGATGGTGTAGCAATTTGCGAAAACATCAACAAGTTTCTTTTCATAAATTAGCACACGGGTTGATTAATCTCAGGATTGTCAACCTTATGATTGGATTTTTTTTAAATTTTAGATATATATTTTTTTACTTCACAATATCGATCGTCTATTATTTTCAATGGGGGGCTGGGGGCCCTTTGTATCCACGGGGCCTTGGGCTGCAGCCCAAAAAGCCCTTAAATAGATCCGCCCCTGGGTTAGTTTTAATAAATTTTTATCATTCATAGACAACAAGGTATTTTCCCGAAACAAACGAAGACAAGTCTGTGATTTTCATTTCTACATGAATACGAACGTCAAGTACGGACTGATAGTAGTGCCGAGACATGTGATCTCCGAATGGTTCAATTAAAAATAAGTAGATACGCTATATTGAACGTCTTCCGTGCAAGATGACTCCGTTTTGCGATAAAAAAAAATATTGACACAAGAAACAAGTGCTTTTCCATCAAGACAGTGTACCATGTAACGAGTCAATGGTTACGATAGCAAAATTGCATCAATTGAAGTTTCGAATTATTTCCGCATCCACCGTATGCTCCAGATCTGGCCCCCCGCGACTATTACCTAATCGCAGACCTCAAAAAAATTTGGTTCTAATGAAGAAGTTGTCGCCGAAACTGAGACCTGTTTTTGTAGGCAAAGACAAATTCTTCTACAAGAAAGATATAGAAATGTTAGGAAAGGGTTGGACTGATTGTATCGCTCTTGAAGCGACGTCGCTTTTTGATCCTTCGATGTCGGCTCTTCTTATATTGATAACACATGGGCTGAAAAGTCCCGGGCCTAACACATAGATGGCGCTAGTTTTATTGCAGTTGCCTTTTTTTCATTTAATACTAACCTTCAAAAGACAGCTGTTAAAATTTCATGATATTCTATTCATTAGTTTGTGAGTTATTGTGCTAAGAGTGACGCTACTTTTGTTATTTTCAAAACAATGGATCAAAAACAATTTCGTGTTTTTAATTTTAACATACACTGCTTCTTGATGGGAAAAAAATACCGTTCAAGTGAAGCAATGGCTTGAAAAGTGTTATGGGGACTCCGCTCCATCAGAAACAACAATAAAACGTTGGTTTGCTGAC
>JAHKBH010001483.1:0-22000 GCA_019049505.1 Pachyrhynchus sulphureomaculatus
AGAGATTTTATTTATGGTTTTAGTTTCCTACAAACCTACTTCACTTGTCCACATAATTGCCGTTCACTTCCTCGTTATCTTTAAACCTTTGTCTACCAAGCCACTGTTTCAGGTGCAATCGTTGATCAGATCGCAGTTTTCGGTCCACTTGTTGAACGATTTCATCGGTCTGGATACTGCGCCTGCCACTCCGCTCTTCATCATGCCACCATGTCTTGACAACTAATTCTGAGTATTAGTCGTCAAGTCAACGTCGAGTAAAACTTTGAAAAAATGACACACCTGAAAACCCACTATTACATTTCACATCCGTGAGAACATTCATGAATATATATATATATATATATATATATATATATATATATATATATATATATATATATATATATATACACTACCGTCAGAAAGTATTTACCCATCTAGTTATTTCAGTTCCAAGACAACAAAAACCCAGATATATATTTTTTTTAAATTTTAATGAATTATTATTTATTATCACATTATTTACAGTCTAGAAAATCAGAAAAATATTCATGATTTTCCAGGATTTTTCTCATCCATGTGACCTCTTTTGTTTTTTAATTACCGCTTTACAGAGTTTCAGCATTTTGTCCAGTAGTTTCTTCGGTTATTTTAACCCATTCTGCTTGTAAAAGTTCCCACAAGTAATTTTCTGATGTTGGATTGAGTTTTCGAACACACCTGTCCAGATGGTTAAATGGTCCCACAACAATTCGATGTCCACCATATTTTACTGTAGGCAACTGACAGGCTTCCAACATCCTCTCTCCAACTGACCGCCGCACGTAAACTCGTCGATTTGAACAAAAAATTTCGAATTTAGATTCGTCGCTCCAAAGGACGGAATTCCATTGTTCTGATGTCCAATTTCCATGTTCTCGGACCCATTCTAATCGTTTACGTTTATTCACTTGCCTAAGAAGTGGTTTTCTCACTGCAACTTTCCCGTGTAGTCCACCTTCTGCTAACCTGTTCTTTACGGTTATTTCGCTGATGGGGATGAGCCGCTCCAGGTTTACTTGAGCCGTGATTTCTGGTGTGGTTAGACGGCGATTACATCTGCTGGACATTGTTATAGCTCTGTCTTCAGCGAGAGTCGTTTTTTCGAGTCCTTCCTGAACGTTTTTGGTTGAGAATTCCATGTCCCGCGGAAAATGTTTTTACGATGTAGTCCACCGTTCTCCTTGGCATCCGCATATCATTCGCGATTTGTCGACTCGAGTGACCATTTTGATGTCTCACAATTATCAGAGCCCGATTTTCAACGGAAACTTCTTTCGTTTTTGGCATTTTCACAAAACAATTGAGCCGCGAATGGTTAATTTCCAAAAGGGCAATGGTATTTAAATCATTGTTTTTATCATAAAATGTCACTAGGAATTTCCATAATCCCTAGAAACTTGAAATGAGTTCTTACTTTAACTGGACTTCTCAGAAATCGCCTCAAAACAATTATGCAAAACTTGAAAATTTCTTCTAATTGGTTTTATATATACATACATATATATATATATATATATATATATATATATATATATATATATATATATATATATACATATATATATATATATATATATATATATATATATATATATATATATATATATATATTATATATATATATATATATATTCTCCATGAGAGAAATAGCAATCGAAATGTTATAAGTAAAATTAAATAAGAAAATCGTAGTCAAAATAGAAAGTTTTATTCAAGTTCGACTAATTTTTTAAGTAGTAAAAGGACCTTTCTATAACCTTCCAACTAACTAAAGAATATCTTCCGTCCTACCCTAAAGTTTAATGTGTTCCAACCGATATGTCAAAAGTCTAATCTTTAGCCTGAAAAATCACTTTTACGAGGGTTACGCCACACACGTCTGTTAATAATGACACACATTATTTCTGCATACATTCTATCGCGTTAAGAAAGATGGTTTACATATGAACGACGATGAATATTAAGTATGATGTAAGTAATATCCATCAAAATGCTCATATCTCACCTAAAAAAGCAATAGAGCTTAAATTGGTTGTGACTTATCTTTAATAGAAAGCAATTTAAATAATAAATTCGATTCTTGAATTTAAACACGTCGGTCTTGTTAATGAAGCAAACGTTTATTTTGTCGTCTTGAATTATGTGTTTTTATTGCTTTTTTTTATAAAATATCTCTTCTAATTTTTAGTTTTCGGATATGTATACGTTAGGGGTTATACACACTTCGAATTTTCAAATTTTTTTTTTTTTACGAATTTTTATTCTTTACTAGCAGTGCCCACGGCTCCGCTCGCGTGAACTTCATTCACTATTATCGTCACTGCTCATTCCTTATATTACCGAACGTAATAAAATATATCCTATAACCTGGCCAGAAAAAAATATGTATGAATTAAAAAAAAAAACACGTAAATCGTATAAGTAGTTCGTGAGTAATAAGCGCACTAATGGACAGACAGTCTGTCTGTCCGTTAGTGCGCTTATCACTGGAGAACCACTTATCCGATTTACGTGCTTTTTTTTAAAACATGCATATGTTCTCTGGCCAGGTTATAGGGTATATTTTATTACGTTAGGTAACATAAGGAATAAGCAGTGACGATAATAGTGAATAAAGTCGGAAAATAGTTTACCGCTAGCGCGTTCTCTTGCAATACACTGCCTGCAAATGTTTTGAGAATTCGAAAAAAACGCTGGGAGACTACTTTGAAGAGGACAATATCATTGTATAACAATAAGAAATGTAGAACAATAAGAAAAATATGTTTAATTTAAATTAAAAGTCTCATTATTTTTTTATCGTACTGCTTTTACATTATGAATAGTTACAGTCTGTCCGCGATAATTCATTTTTGGTAGATGCAATCCTAGCGATTCAACTAAAAGTCGGTAGAGGGAACCATTGTCTACGATGCATTTTAGTAAAAGTATCAGTCGATTCCGAACTTTCGTCGAAATCACGTAAAATTCAAAATCCACTTGTTTGTACGTCACTTCGAGGGAGTCCTTCTTTGTTTCCATCCACAGGGGCCTAAAGTGACACATTTCGCAGCCGCTAAATATATTAAAAAGTCGGTGTCGTTTGTCAAGAAGTGGGTAAAACATTTCAACGAGACGAAAAATGTCGACGACTTGCTAAAACCCGGCTCGGTAGGCAAAATCACTCCGAAAGTCGAAAAAACGAATCGTGTCTTCGTTTTCACGGTACCCGAAATTGACGCTGCATCAAAAAGCAGCAAAATTAAGAAAATCGGGTTTTTAAATGTGTCCCATGAAAACCACTCGACAACATCTTCGTGCTCATGATGTCAAAATTCCGAAGCACGTTGAAGAAACTTTAGCTGGGCAAAAGGCTCGCTTGGGCCCAGGATAAGATACTAGAGTGGCCATCCAATCCCCGGACGCTAACTCTATTCAAAAACGTGTGGTCCCTTGTAAAAACAAAGCTCAGAGGAAAGACAATAAGGCCTTTGACTCAATTGTCTCGCGAGATTCAAAAATTTGCAGAATATGCAGAAAATCTCGTCAACAGCATGCTTAAAGATGCCAGGCGATGGACGACTTTACTAAGGTAATTGTGCCGTTGTAGCACAGGCAAAGAATGAATTGATAACAAAAATATATATATCAATCGGTTTTATAACGTCTTTCGTCTTCCGATGCCTAATTTCCACTCCTCCCGGTTTCTCCATCCCTCCTCCTCCAGATCTCTCTCTAGTACTTCCTTGTTGATTCCTGCTCTCCAGCTTTGGCGTGGTCTTCCTCGCTTTCTCATTTTATTTTTCCATGAGGGTTCCAATTTAAAATCTTTTTAGGCAGTCGGTCTTGTGACATTCTCTGTACATGTCCGTACCATACCAACTGTTGGGTTCTGATTTTGTCCACTATATCGTGCTTTATTTCTAAAGCTCGCCTTATCGTGTCATTTGGCATGCGGTCTTTTCTGGATTTTCTGGCTGCTCGTCTCCAGAAATCCATTTCTGTAGCTTTTAGTATTTTTTCTGTTCTTTCCTTTAATGGCCACACCTGGGAGCTGTAAGTTATTATACTTTTCACTATTGAGTTGTAAATTCTCTTCTTGTTTTCAATGGTTATGTTTTTTGTCCCATAGTATACTATTAAGCATTGCAATCGCTTTTCTTCCTTGGATATTCCTCTCGAATATTGCTTCTTCCAGTGTTCCGTCCCTAGATATTCTCGTTCCCAAATACTTATAACTGGCACAGTGTTTGATGGTGTGTCCTGTGGCCAGTTTCAAGTCCTGCTGTTGTCCTCCGACGCACATATACTCGGTCTTTTTTTAATATTGACTTCTAGGCCCCACTTTTCATATTCATCCATAAGTTTTCGTGTCATGTATTCCATATCATCGATGTCCTGAGCGACTACTACCTGGTCATCTGCGAATGATAGCGTGTACAATGTAGTATCGTCATCCAGTGGTAATCCCATACTGCTGCATTTCCTTTTCCAGTTCTTCAGTGCACTCTCCAAATAGATTTTAAATAGCGTTGGGGATATACAGCAGCCCTGTTTGAGGACCCTTGGTGACCGGGAACCCTGTTGTTATACCATATTTGGTTTTCCACACTACTTCTTGCGTCTTGGTATAAGGATTTTACGGCTTTAATTATTTCGGTGCTTACATTACTCTGTTGTAGTGTTTCCCACAATCTCATTAGGGGCACGCTGTCGTAGGCCTTTTTTAGATCAACAAACAAGACATGGACTTTCCTGATCAAATGCGGTTTTCTTTTCTAGGATTTGTGTCAGTGAGAAGAGATGGTCTATGGTGGATCTTCCTGCTCTAAAGCCTGCCTGATCTTCAGCTTCTACATCCGCGTATTCCGTTTCTATTCTATTTTTAAGTATTTTTCCGTATATTCTGCTAATAGATCCTGTAACCGTTATTCCCCTATAGTTATCGCAATTATTTTTGTCTCCTTTCTTATGAATTGTTGATAGGTATGATATTTTCCATTCCTCGGGTACTTCTGAATGTGTTAATGCATCTTTGGAATAAGTTCCTCAAAGCGCTAAATAGCTTTTCAGTTCCGTATTTTACTATCTCTCCTGGGATGTTTTCCTGGTCCTGGAGCTCTACCATTTTTTAGAGTTTTACATACTTCTTTAACTTCTGATGTTGTTATCCTTATTGGGGATCCTCGTATAACTATATTTGGGTTTCCATGTTGGGTACTGTTGAACTCTGGTCTATCTTCTGTTAGCATATTTGTAAAATATGGTTCCATTTTTCTGGTGTTATTGGTGAGAAGATTTCTCTTTTCCGTTCTGTTCTCATATTTTTAAGAAGTCTCCAGCTTTCTGTGCTTTTTCTTCCTCCTATGTAAGTGTTGAGTCTTGAGCTTGTCTTTTCCCATTGGTTGTTCTTTTTGTCACTAATCATTTTGCGTACTCTAGCTTGGGATTCTTTGTATTTTACTTTGTCGTTTGTGCTCTTTGAACTTAAGTATTTGTGATAGCTTTTCCGTATTTCTTCAATTTCGTATTTAATTTCTTCATCCCACCAATATGGTTTTTGCTGTTTTTCTCTTTTCTCTTGGTACCCTAATGCTTCCAGTGCGGCTGCGTGTAGGCATTCCTTTATATACTTATATTCTTCTTCTATATTAACAAATCCCGTCCGTTGTATCTTTTGGTCCAATCTACTCTTGTATAGATTTCTGATACTTTCATTTTGTAAGCTGTCTGTATTATATCTTATTGTTGTTTCACTTGTTGTGTGCTGTGTACTTGTATCTTCCAGTTTGCTTTCCCGTGTTGTTCGTGAGATTATCTTTCCCTTCACGAGGTAGTGGTCGCTGCCACATGAAGCCCCTCTTTGGACTCTTACATCTAGGAAGTTTAATCTAGATCTCTGACGTATTATCATATAGTCGATAATACTTTTTAAATCTCTTGTTGTTTGTCTCCACGTATATTTATGAATATCCCTATGCTGGTAGTGTCCGTTTAATATTGTAAGGTTGTTTTGTTCACATATCTCTATAATTCTTCTTCCGTTGTCGTTAGTAACTTCTTCGCCATATTTTCCTACCACTTTATTCGTGTTCTTTTCCTTCCTATTCTTCCATTTAGATCACCCCAAAAGTAATATCAAATCTTTCACCCTTCTCCTCACTAAAATCACCCAGATTTTGTGGAAATCGGTCTAAATGCGAGTGCAGGAAGTGGATTTTTATGCTCATGTTGCACCCTAACTCTTGCAAGTTCGACAGCATGCACTCAACAAGCTCAACATGGTCGTCAGATTTCTTTTTGCCTAGGAAGCTACTCATAACCAAAACAAATGAATTCCCAGCTTTGGATTCGGCTTCAGTCATTGATTTGACAAAATTAGGATCTTTCACGAGTTGCCTAATCTGTGGCCCATCAAAAATACCAGCTTTCAATTTTTCTGAACTTAATCCTGGAAACTTGCGTGAAAGAAAATTAAAACATTCGCCACTTTTGTCAAGCGCCTTCACAAACTGTTTCATTATGCCGAGTTTAATATGAAGTGGTGGAAGTATGATGCGGTCTCGGCTAACTAAAGGCACGTTTATAACATTTTTTGTACCAACTCTTTGCTCTTCCCGCACTGGCCAAACTTTTTGTGACCAATGGTGTTGTTTGTCACGGCTATCCCAGAGACACAAGAAATAAGGAACTTTGTGTACCCCCCTTGTTGACCTAAAAGAAAGTTAACCATTTTTAGACCAACACAAATGACCCATTTGTGGTCTTGATACTTAATTTTTTCCATAACCTTAGAAACATTTACATATTCTTCTTTAAAGTCGTCGAATGTGCAATAGGTATAGATCCGTACTTGTTACCGTTATGAAGCAAAACACACTTTAAACTTTTTTGCTGCTGTCTATGAAAAGATGCCAATCACTAGGTTGGTACTGTTTTAATCCCATCTGCTGCAAAATGCCACCAACATCGTTTCAAAAAACTAAATCCTTCTCTTGAGAAAAATACGGTAACAGATTTTTTTCTCGGGTACGATAAAATGTAATGTTGGTTTCCGGAGTAAGCAAATTTTTTTCTTTTAAACGAGATGCTAAATTTCAAAAGCTTCTTTTGGTAAGTTCAGATCTCTTACTAAGTCATTTAGTTCTTTTTGATTAAATGGTTAGGATATGACCACTTACTTCGATTTCCAGGGTTAATTCCGTTTATTTTCACAACGCAGAAGTAGCAATCGTCATGATGGTTTCGAGGTTCTCGCCAAATCATGGGTGTTACGAACATTATTGCATCTCTTTTTCCACTGGACCATAACCGTAGACATACCACACATTTCTGGCATACAATATGAGGAACCCATGGCTTGTCCTGATTACACAATTTTATTTTAAAGTATTGATGATACGCAGTTTTCACAAAGTCCGATATAGGTTTTCGATATTTTGCAAATATATATTCACCACAAATATAGCAAAAACAATCGGGATTAAGAACACAACATCTTCTTGAGGAAGCCATATCTAAAAACAACAACAAAGTATATTTTAGTGTCCAATAAAAAACTAAAATCTAAGTAAAAATAGTAATAGAGTTAGCTATAACTCAAAAACAAAAGCTGTTAGAGAAAAATTGTTGCCATATTTAAAAAATACGCGTCAATTTGAGATAGATACAAAAAAAAATCCCAGGAAACAAGCAATATTTTTTTTTTTGATTAACCAGTGTTTTAAATATATAATGTTTTAGAATGGTTAATTCGTTTTCTATCCACTAAAAAAATAATTTCAAATCTCAATTTATTTATAAAACATTTCCATTTAAAAGCTGGTGTTAGTTCAGTGAGATTGATGATGGCTTCGAAACGTCGAAAAGTAAGTGACTCTTAATTTTATGGGTTCGTGACTTAATTTCTTGTAAATACTTTGTTCCAAGCAAGGAGTAATGCTTAAACTTAGAGGATATTGTATTGAACAAAATAGATTTTCTAACCACCCGCTCTAAATAATATTATGTAAAAAGCAGCCAATAAATATTACTTCAAGGAAAGGTCTAAAAAATAAGCATTTCCCCATTTAGGGTCCTGAAATTAAGTGTAGAAGAATGTTAGTATGTCTTCCTTATAGTTGCACCATTTTTTTTTCTATCAGTTATGTTTGGATTTTGGAATTCTTCGGCATCCACGACACTAGGGTTGGTGTCCCTCAAGATTGCGCACTCCCAACTTGTTCATAAGTCATGTGCTTTAATAAGAACCCTAAGTGAACACGTTATGCAAGGTTTATTTAATGTTATGACTAATGCTAAGCTTGAGTTTATGAATTTTTTAGGAGTTATAAAGAGATAAAAGTAAATAAATGGAGAATGGCGTTAGTGTTAGGAGCCCCGGGGGTAACAGTTGCGCACTAAGGATGCTACAGATTACGCATAGGTATCAAGGCTTTTTAAGCTACCCAATAAATAGATAATATTAAATTATCTGTGACGTACACATATCATATTTGAACGAGCTAAGTACCAATGTACGCGGTCACAATCTTCATGCCACTCCATTCGCCCCATAGAGTACAACCGATCCAATCTTTTAGGTTAAAATGTTCTTTGTATGGTTCATTGCAAACTAACAGATGACGCAATTCTATTTATTTCTAGGTTATTTTGCAGGGTTTTTTTGAAGGGTTCTTCACAGGGCTCACTTCACTCCTTTTTTGGTATATTTTTTTCTTCATTATCTTTTTCGAGAGTTGTGACGGTTTATAAGTGTGGACTGCTTAGTATTTCCGATTTCTTGTGTTTTCTCTTTTGTTTTTAGTGCTTGTCTTGTTCTGATTTAGGTAATGAAGAAACAGATCTGTTATTTTAAAATATTCGCACGCCTTGTTGTTTATAGCTATAGTTTGGAACTAGCTGCAGGAGCTTGAAAAGTTTCGGCATTGCGAGGCTTTGGAGTAATACACGCTGCATTTTCTTGAAGTAATATTGATTCCAGATTCCGTTTCTTTTTAGCATAGAAGCATTTGCAAAGAGTTCCTCAGTTTCTGTATCATTAGTTTGACAAGTTTTCATAACTGCAAGACTCTTCTGGTCCCTGGCTATTTTGATCATTCTTTTGTAATGTCGGCAATTTTCTCTTGAGCCTCCTTTGCATTAGACAAGGTAGGATCACCATCCATTTATCTTTCAATGACAGAGCTAGGTAGGAAATCTGCTTCTGTAAAGATGTCTTGATTATATGGATATATCCCAGAGACTTTGAAATATTCAGCAGCGCAGGTAACTGTCGCTGTTTTGTTAAATGTTGGTGTAAACAAAGAGGTCAATTGAAATGTAGTTATAGCTCTGCCAAAATGGTTTCTCATCCCACACTTCTCGCATTCGCTCGAAAAATATATTTTTAACGCACTGTGAAAAACCTTTGTCTAAGGGCGGCATTGTGTGGCTGTTATGAGGTGGGCAAAGATCAGTGCTATTATGTTTGTTCTCCCGATCAAAATCAACAGCTTTAATTGTGCAATGTGGAGACATGATTTTCGAGCACCAGTAAAATTGAATTTTCTTTCGTATGATTTTTGAAATGTACTAACCTGTTCTCCAAAAACAGTTCACCATTAATGAAATTTGAGTCGGATACCATCCCATGGATAATCGATGATAGACCACACATCAAGCAATTTCTGCTTTTATTCCTTTTCGACTTAATATAAATGCTGGTGGGGATGAAATAACAGTAGTAGCACTAATTGTATTAATGACTGTAACGTTTGGTGCTCGTTCAGCACTAGATATTTTATTTAACGGCGCGTTGACCTTTCTTGGGGACATTACTCTTAGATGATTGATGGGCTTCACAAGGACATAATCAGACATTCCTTTTTCGTCCATGTTGTACGTGGATCTGGGAGAAAACTGTTGCTTGTCCCTTAACGCAGCCAAGGTTTTTGTAGAATCGGTCATCACTGGGGCGTGTTAAACCCAATTGCACTGTGCTATGCGTGTCGATGTTGAATATTCTTAGTGGAAGTTCTGGGTGTCATGTTGAGGAAACCAAGGTGCCAATGTTTCCTGATATCTTTTTTTCGTTGTTGTGAAACGAGTGAAAGGGGGAATTTTATTTCTTCAGCGGACTCGTAATATTCATCCCTTGCAACATGTTATCCAGATTTGTATAAATTATTTACAAAATTCTTTTTTTCTGTAATTTGACGACAAAAAGTTGTATCATATATCTTCCCAGTTTTGTTTGCAGCTGCTGTTCTTTTGAAACGATATCTTAAAGTACTTTATTTCATGCCCGTATTATGACTCCATCCACCAACCTCTTAATTTTACCACTGTTCTATTCGTCTTCTTTGCTTCATCTAAATATATTTGTGGGGACAAAGAGCATCGTCCCTGTTACTATTGTAAATGCCACTATTAGATTTAACCTAAATATGCGGGTGCAATGAAGTTCGGTCAAAGCCATGGTCAGAGTATTGATTTTAAATCAATATCTATTGGAACTACCATTGTTTCAAAATGTTAAAAAATAACATCAAGAGTGATATTTGTCAACAAAAATTTACCCTTCCGTTTTGCGAGTGTGTTAATTTTTTTTCTCACAGTAAAAACCTTCTCCCTCACACTAGGGCACCAAAATACTAATGAAGCAGATGTGATTAGTATTCCAATTTTACGAGGCTTGCACAGTCTTATCTCCCGCGCAGTCTTAGGGGACCCCTACCCTACACAACAGTTTATGCACGAACACACACAGATACTTGATTTAACCTATAAAGAGAACTCTGAGGAATGTCCTCGGTTCTTTATTTAGACCATGTTTAGTAGTCCCGTACGGAACACGTATGCGGATCACTCGGTAACCGTCTGTCCCCGAAAGAGCAATTGCCGTAACGGAATACTCTTGTGTCTAATAAATTTCCTGTCACATACATTCCTTTTAACCTTAAATTTTTTAAAGTTACAGTATGTTTCTCTGTCAAGAATAGGAAAGTTCGAAAATACTTAAATTTTTAAGGTTCTACCGTTAACTTAAATGGAGCCTAAAAATTTTTTTTTTCTTTAAATCTTGTTTGAATTGACCTTCCTTGTGTGCAGTTCTAATGTGGTTGTCAACTCAAGCAATTTTTGAAGCTGTTTAATCCTCAATATTTAAGTTCGTTTAAAATTGCATTTATTTGGCAAATTGGCAATTATTTTTCTGGTTATTAAAGAAGCTATTGACTTTCGTAATCTTTGAAAAGTATTTTTTTATTATCTTGTATCAATAGATACAAAAACCATTCACTACAATTAATTTACTTCATCAAATATAGCTATAAATTAGTATTTTTAAAAACTTTAACCTTTAGATAAGGAAATATATTTAAAAATTTAGTTTTTTTATTTAAGTCATCTTATTATGATTTTGCCATACAAATAGATTTAATTATGTTGACTTTTAAAAGATAGTGGCTTATTTTAATCTAGTTTCAAAGAGGAATTATACACCTTGTGAATTAAATAACTTTGAACTTGAGGGCAGTTACAGTTGTTTCTTATCTAGTTACCTGACTGCATAGGTAACCATGGAAAAGGATAACCTAACACAGAGACTAAGAAGGAATTTGTAACAAGCTGAACGGGACTAAATTTTTGAAGACTGAAGCGGTCCATCAAATTCCAGATGGTGCTTCTAGTAGGAGACAACAATTCAGTTATCGTTGACTTGCTGATAATTACACTAGCAGACGAATCTATAGGACCGAGAGTGTATTAAGGGTTTTAATTTAAAAAGGTGCTATCCCTTTTTAACAATCCCAAAATGCGACAATTGACCAACGAGCTATTAAAAAGGCCTATGTACTATAGGCATCGAACCCACCTATCAGCATATATTTATCTATCTGACGTTTTTAAACAAGGAGAAGTCCTGAAAATTTTAGGGAACTAAAATTTAAAATCATAGAAAAATCTTCTAAGGCTGTATTATTTTCATTACTCATCTCTAATATTATCGGATGCATATTTTTAATTGCTTGGTTTTTAAATCACGTTTTAAAATAAAGACAAATAATTCCAAATAAAAAAATGGTTAAGTGACTTGCCCAATCCTACACATAGAATCACGCAGTTTTAAAGTAAAATATTTAATATGACTTTCCACCCTAAAGAATAGCTTAATCTATCCATATTTTAACCGGCAGATACTCATGAAATATTTTTTGTACTGCTGTGGCTTTTTACTTGATGGAAACTCATATTAAATACAACAAAAAACTGCTTATTTAAACACAAAATTTCCACAATATTTTATTTTTCAGTACAACGCGTTTCGCTAACAATGTAGCTTTGTCAAGTATGAATAATATACAGAATTATTAGGTATAGATAAACTAAAGTAGGTATAGTATTTTTCACGATTTAAGAAAGTGATTTAGCTACCTATACCCATTCAAATTTAACAACATTCGAAAGTGATTAATTTATGGTTGTTTAATGACAAGGCATCGTGCAGGGCTGCACTATACCTAATTGTATAACTGTTAGGTTTTAAAATTTTATTGTGATAATACAGTTGAATTTTAATGTTTTGTGTACTGAATAATACACAATATAGTAATTATACAAATATATTAACACAGTGTACAGTGTCCTCGCGTACATTTGTTACAATTTTAGTTATTAATTAATATCTAGTTCAATTTCGCTATCGCTACTATCTTGCAAAGTTTTTTTACAGGTTCTAAAACTATTTATATTTATGTACATACATCTATATGAGTTTCCAATTTTTTTGACGTGTTGAATATAATTTCTCCAGTTTTCAACGGTTACATTTTTGACTTCTGTCTTTATCAACTCAATAGCACTACTGTTTAAAGTGTGTGTATTATTGTAGGCACGTATATTAGACTTTATTTTATGCCATATCAACTAGATTGCATTAAACATATATTATAATAGGGTGGAAGCCGAATTATTTCGTGTCCTGCTTCCTTTGCAATTTTATCACAAAAATTGTAACTTTTTAAAACTTTAATAATTGTTTAAAACTGTATAACTTCTATGGAAATATATGCCACGTTCGCACAAAAAGGTTTTTGTTTCCTTTTTCTACTGGTGGAACTTGGTACCTTTTTAATTTGGCTACTATGATAGGATGCATTATCCATCGCAATACAGCTATTTGGTGGTATATTCGGCATTAATTGGTTTTGAAAGCCAATCTTCAAAAACTTCAGGGGTTGTATCAGAATAATCCAAGCTGGAATCTGAAATATTCTTGGCTGCTTGAAATAGGACATTCTGGTATCCAGCCTTCTTCTGACCCCGCATGTAAAAAAGTTATTCTTTTACCCTTTATTTGATGTAAAGCTACATCATTTTTTGGATTTATCAATCCATTCTTTACTGGGAGTGTCGTGGGTGTCATACCAAGTCTCATCTAGGTAGATTGTCGTTCAATTTTCCGATCTAGCTGTATTTATTTTTTTCAAGATATTCTATTCTGAGTTGTTGTAAGCGCGCCCTGATTCCATCGTAACTTGCCTTTGATCTATTTTTTGCCTTAACAGGCAAACATTTGCGGCTTCTGATGGAAAGGGCTTCGGACATTTTAAGGACACTATTGAAATTTATAATACACACCATTTCAGTATAATACTGCAGATAAAATGAAAAATATTCTTTATATTTATAAACATTTAGTAGCCAATAAAATGGAAAAGGAGGTATATATATATATATATATATATATATATATTATATATATATATATATATATATATATATATATAGATATATATTTATTATATATATTTAATTACGTTTAATGTTTTATTGTATCAATTTGCCAAATCACTTTCTTAGATCTTGAAAAATACTATACAATATGATAAACAAATTTTACGATAGGTAATTACACAGAACTATTTAGTAAATATTTTGAAAAAATTATTATAATGATAGGTATTTTTAACGGACCAGTTATGTGAATAAATTTAAAAGGGGTGACCTATTTGTTTCTCATTGTTCGTTTAATAAAATATTTTCACACGGTTTATTTCAAAGGCCTCCTTCAGATCTAGTTTATAACCTTTATTTTCTTGGTGTAGTATTTTGAAAAATTTGGATCAAAAGAGTCATTTTTCAGATAATAGATGATTCGCATATGTTGAGTTATTATTTCGATTTATAAAGCTTCTCTAGTGTTTATTTTAGGACAAGTCCCTCAGGTTAATTCATAAAACACCTTATGTATTATTTTTAGCGGGTCGTTTTTTATAATTTTTTTAAAAAAACTTCCTACTGATTGTTCTGGTTTGAATGCTATGTTGATATTTTGATGATTAAGTATTTTTTCTTATTTTTACTGACGGGTTACCCTAAAATGTTAAAGTTTTATAAGGCAACTTTCTTCTGTTATTGGGAAAATTTCTATTTACCATGTTATCTATGAGTAGCGATGAATATCCATTATTGACGGCTATTTGTTTGATAATATTTAGTTCGTTATTAAAATCAGTTTCTGATAAACAAATTGTAGTCAAAACTATGGGTAAAACTATGATAAGCTGCTAACTTATTTTGTTGTAGGTGTGTTGATGTATTATGAATTGTTGTGTCTGTGTGAGATGGTTTATGGTATATGGAGAAAGTATATTTGTTGGATATCCTGGTAATTTTTAAGTCTAAAAAAATTAAGTGATTCTAGAGCCTCTTCTTCTATGGTAAATTTAATATTGTTATATAGAAAGTTTATGTAATCTAAAAAGGTTTTTAACTGTTTTTGAGGGTCCCGGTGCAAACGTGCTATAACATCATAGCATGTAGATATGTAATTACCAACTAACTTTGTTCATCATTTTGTACCTACTTTAGTTTGTATATACCTAAAAATTCGGTATATTATTTATACTTGACAAAGCTACATAGAGTTGGCGAAATGCGTTGTACTGAAAAATAAATTAATGTGAAATTTTTTGTGGTTTAAACTAACTAGTTTTTGTTTGGTATTTGTATGAAATATTATTTTAACAAAAAGATTTAAGTATGAAACTCGTTAAAACTTCGGAATAAACCGACTCCAAGAGCTCTGAAAATGTCCGATAACTTGGTTATAATTAATACCACCTCATTATCATCTATCTTCCCCGAAGAGCAGATTTTAAGTTGTCAATTATGCTCAAAGTTGTTATTTCATGACTCACCAGAAATAAGAAAAAATTCTCATGGTACTATTGAACTTATATAAAAATTACTAACCCCACTCATATTTTCCTTGTTCTTAAAGGCGGTAACGCTCAATTAAACATCCAAAATTGCAAATTGAACCTCATTGGAGAGTGCTATCAATAGATAGAACAGACTCTCAGATCGACGGATATTGAAATGTTGCAAATGATTTATTTTTTTTAAGTAACCTTTGTTACAGCGAAGAAACCTGCAGAAACGTTAAAAATATTTTCGGGTCAGATTCTCTGCAACTGAAACATCTTTTTGACAGCAATAATTTTAATTTGTAAAAACTAATCCTAACAATATATACATTTCAAGTTAGGTATAGAACTATTAAAATAGAACAATTAGTTAATATATTGTTGACTACATTTGTTAAATAAGTAGTTAAATTACTAGTATAAACAAATAAATTTTACTTGAAAACTTCTAATAATTCATTTATGTTATTACAAGTCACCACATTATATGTTTATGAGGCACGAATAGTCCCCCCCATATTTTGTTAAACTTGTTACAAATTACTTATTTCTTACCAACTTGATATTTTGGTTAAATTCCAAGTAATTCCCAAACCTACGCAACTTATTGCAAATTTATTGCATCATATATTTAAACATTTTGTACGGTCCAAGAAGCAACCAAAAGCAAACTAAACTCATATGTTAAATTATTTTTTAGCAAGTCCCATCCATTCCCATGGTAAACTTTCTAAATCGATTTCGCTCACCTACAATAACCTGATAGTCGAGCTGGCGATACCATAAGGTGATTATTACATTATTGGTGATCTAGGCTTTGTCTCGACCGACAAACTACCTATTTACACACCAATTATTTATATTATACACAATATTTATTATTTACTAGATAAAAGGGGGGCCCTCAAATTGACAAATCATCGATGTGGGCGTGTTTTTTAATCTTCTAAAGGAAGCTCATAGTAGCTACGAAGATTCAGAGGCTCGACGATCAAAGGCACGTTCTGAACAAAACAAACTTAAAAAAACTGAATAGCGCAACCCACAAATATTTAAATATATAGTAATAATCAGACCATAAGTTAATGACGCATTCAACTTGTTAGTGTTCCGTACGGAACACTTATAAGATCACTTCGGTGTATGTGTATCTGTCTGTCGTCTGTCTATCTGTCACACATTGACATTTGACATAAAAATGTTAGAATTTGGGCACTAATATAGAAATTGATTGCCCCATCAGAGCCGTATAGTTTTGAAAGTTAAATTTTGACTCAAAGGATTTCGTTAGAACGAAAAACGGTGTCCTAAACCTCAATTCAATTTTTTCTTAATTATCCAAAACAAGATAAACATTATTTAAAATGATTTAGGTAATATCTATTAAGTAAATAATTTCAAGTTATATCAGCTTTAATTTAAAAATTAACATACAGCATCCACAGCACCTTGTTTACAATTATTAACTTTTGATATTCAGCCGCAATACCCATAAAACTAAAAACTTCCAAAGCGGCTTTTGTGTTGGTTGTTTAAGAACTTTGGTGGGAAGTTTGCATGTATTGCTCCAAGTTTCTAATACGTTATAATCGGCTTTATAATTACTAACTAGTATTGATGATGTAAAAGTATTAAACAATGGGGATTTAACAAATCTCTTACAGACAAGATGCTGAGGTTATTTTTCTTTACAAAATTAGTATAAACCTGAGTAATATTAAGTTAGTTTTAAAATAAATCAATATGCAGTTAGTTAAAATATTTACTAAAAGAGTTCTCGACTTCAAGAACACCGAAAAGGTGAATATATTTAAAATAAACCCACTTTTTCTCCTACATACACCCCATTGGTCCATATATGTGTTTCATTACCAGTAATTATGACTAAAAATGTCCTCTATCATAACCAAAAATCAGGAAAAATTTTCGTAACTCTATTTAAACTATTTAAAATTTATAAGCCACCACCATATCCTTTTTGTTTAACGCAAAGCAGCCCAAAACTATAAGTCCCGCGCTTATGGTAACAAGTATATGTACAGGTTAGTTCAGGTTTCTTTCGAGAGTTATCCTACAAATAAGCAGAGAGAAAACAGATAAGCTGGCATAATGGGCTGAACTTAAAACTGGATGAACAAAAATTTCAGACTGTGATTTGTTTTTCATTTATGTAATAGTAACCAAGAAAAAATGAAAATAACTATGTAATGTATGTAAAATATTAAGTGTACAAATTAATGTAGTACCTTAATCACATTTAGGAAATGCATATTTATTTACGGACAGATTACTACTTGACCAAGAAAAATATTTCCCGTTATTTTTCATATATTTTGCCTACTTTTCAGGCAGCTGGCGAATTCGCTCTCGGTAAAAAATACCGTGACTAAATGAATTCGGTTGTACTTTTTTTGAGATCTTCTAATGAATATATGCTGTTTGGAAAAAAAATCTTATCTCTAAGAAACGATTAAATTTCGTGACATTCTTGCGGTCTCCAGAACATTCATGATCTAAAAGATCAAAGTCACGGCTTTTATATCACTGATAATATAATTTGAATGTTTTTTGCATTATAGCGCCTTCTTCTAAAATTATTTTCGCAACTTCATGGGCATGTCTTGCTTGAGAATGACTGCAAGTCAAACGACAATCACTATCGAGACTTTATTTTGAGATTATATGAATATCAGCATAGCATGAAGTGGTACTCGTAATTTTGCTTATTTAGTGTGGAAGTATTAACCACATACAAAAGTAGAGTGTAATAATATCTTCGTTTTCTAGTCAATATGATTTTCAATACTAAAAAAATAATATAACTAATATATAACAATTCCACGAAATAACTATAAAGTATTCCTGGAACTGTTTTATATTATGTATATTTTTTTCTTTTCGATGCCAAAGGAAAGGGTTGTATTTGCGAAAACGTCACCCTACAATATGATTGCTATTTTTTACGTTTGACGATTTCTAAACCACGAAAAATATAACACCTATAGTTTTTGAGCTATATTGTTTTAAGACGAAGGGGGTGAAAGGTATGAGGATTGATGAATTTTTACGGTTTTAATAGCAATATAGTAGCTTTCTTGGTTTCTTGTTGAAATAATAAAGAAATATTAATCATAAATACTTATAGGAAAACATAGAAGGAGTGAAAGCGAAGAGGAAGGAGATTAGAGGGGGATGAAACTGCAGGAAATTTACTTACTCTTAATTAACAAAGTCACAACCAGTACATATTTTAAAACTAGGCGTTTGCAAAAAAGTATTTGGTAAATCACTTTACCGATATTTTCAGGATTGAAAATAATATAAAATAAAAGTTTTTAAAAATGCGCTAAAACAAAAGTGAAAAGGATTAAAGTATAAAAAAGAAAGATAATATATAACTGATATATTTTGATCTGATTGATAGATTGATCTAGCCGAGAGACAAAGGACCAAAAATAATGATAGTAGAAAAGTTAAGTAAAAACTAATGAACATTTAACGGACAAAATTTATAAAACACTGGATTCTACACTGGCAACAAAACGAACACTAAAAGTACGTGAAAAGATAAAACTTCAAAACTGGATTCTTGAACTCTTACCCTAAATATTTAGTTTAGTTAGTTTTTTAAAAAATATTATACCCATTAAAGGGAGTTTTTAGCCTTTCTATATTTACTTCACAAAATAGTCATAAGGCGATCTAAAGAAAAAATTATATACGCTGCGCCGATTCGCATCCTGCAAAAAAAAAATAAGAACGGTCTCCTTTCCCGAAATTTCAGGAAGAATCGAAAAGAAATAATGAAGCAATGAAAAATACGTTCTGAAACTTACTAAAAAAAACTACTAGTTTTTCATCCGAACAAAATTAACTTTAGATTTAGCGCAGTAAAAAAATAAGGCGAACAATAGAAAAACTAAACACGGTTATTCAACGCTGGCTCATGGAAAACTACACCTATTTAACCCGACAAGCCGAATATTAGAGAAAAAAGGCTGCTACAATTAATTCGAAGAGTGTGACTGACTATGCATAAGTCGAAAATAATTTTGGACAGTGAGGGTACGTTGACAAATTCTCGTTGAAATTGAACAGAATTAATGATAATAATAGACGAGATAAAATATCAATATGAAGATGAAGGGCTCAACCAAGCTTTTCTGAAGCAATACAAAAACTTATTAAGTTTTATTATGTTTATCAAAGATAGAAAGCAAAAAAGAATTCTGAAAAGAATATATACTAAAAGGACACAAACTAGGTCGTATATTGTAAAAATATCGCAGTGAAAACCTTTTGAAGTGAGAGACTATCATGTAAATATAAAACTTATTCTTACAAAAATCAGGTAGTGTAAAGTAGGTAATTATAAAAACTAGTCCTACAAGTATTAGCGATTCATGTATATCTTTAAAAATAACGTAAATTTGTATTTATCTTAGTTCCTTGTATATTCTTTGTCCTATAAAATAGTAATGCAGCAAATATAAGAACTCAAAAGTATAAAACGGAATTTCTTCTACATGTAAAATATATTCAGGCTTCTTACTCCATCTGACTTGACGTTCGCGTCTA
Organism: Pachyrhynchus sulphureomaculatus; assembly: GCA_019049505.1. Classification (NCBI taxonomy): domain Eukaryota; kingdom Metazoa; phylum Arthropoda; class Insecta; order Coleoptera; family Curculionidae; genus Pachyrhynchus; species Pachyrhynchus sulphureomaculatus. The sequence continues at coordinate 19,776 of JAHKBH010001483.1, forward strand.
GAAAGAATGCTATTTGGTTTTCGGGATCGATTTATCCTCAATAAAAGATGGAAAGCACCGATATATAAACATAATTTAGGCGAACTTGGTAGGTTATAGGGTAGATTTTTATTGTGATAAGTAAAAATTGAGGGTTGTGAATAAAAAAAACTTGTTTTTGTGATATCTGCTTTTCATATCAAAAAGATGTATAATATGAGATATTTTTATTTTTGATTAAAAAAACTTTATCAAAAACGCAATTTATAAAGCGTGTGCCCCACTCGTATTCTTATTTACATATGAAATAAAAACTGGATTTTTTTGAGATCGTGAAAAAACAATCTCCGAGATTTTTGTACTTATTCAGGGTCCTCAGATCACAAAAACATAGTTTTAATCTTCCATCGATCCGTCTATTGGTCTGTTTGATTATTGGCTCTATAACTTTCGAATTAAATGAGATATCAGTTTTAAATTTTGACCACATATAATACAAAGGGTAATAGGAAAGTTTTGCAATATGACGCAACAATGAATCGCAGGAAGCTGCTTGTTGCTGTATATTGAGACCTAGTCATACGTGCATAGTAGCCGCCGCGCCAAGTCGATGGGCTCAGTTATTCATTAGCAGTGAGAGTGTAAAGTGCTTGCGATGGCATCGTGGTCACGAAATGAGATAAGGGCAGTTTTGCGTTATAATTTCGTGCTTGGTTTAAACATAGACCAGTGCTTAGAAGAAATGACTAGGTGATGTTTGTCCACATCGTACAACGATATTCAGGTGGTATAGAGAATTCCAAAGGGGAAATTTCACTCTGGAGGATGTTGAGAGGCCGGGAAGGCCACGAACGTCAGTTACGGAAGAAAAGGTTACTGCTGTGAGGAAAATGCTTGACGAGGACAGGCGAGTGACCTACCAACAGATAGAGGGTACTTTAGACCTAAATGCATCATCAATTCGTTCGATTCTGCATGATCATTTGCACGTGAAGAAACTTTGTTCTTTCTGGGTGCCGCATCGACTGACTGAAGAGCAGATGATACGACGTGTGACTTGGTGCCGGGAGATGCTAAAAAAGTTTGATAAGGGACAATCTCGGTATGTGAACAACATCGTGACAGGTGACAAGACTTGGCTGTACTATTACGATGTGCCGACCAATACTCAAAACAAAGTTTGGGTCTTTGATGATGAGGACACACCCGTAGTTGTCAGAAAATCCCGATCCGTAAAGAAGAATGATAGCTGTATTTTTCAAATCGAGTGGAATTGTGGAACGTGTCGTTTTGGACACACAGAAGACAGTCACAGCTAAGTGGTATACTGAACAGTGCCTGCCTAAAGTCATTGGATCTATGAAGAACCTGCGGCCAAAGTCAAGAATGGACACCTGGTTCCTCCATCACGATAATGCTCCAGCTCACCGCGCCAAAGCTTGCACCGAATATTTGACCACGACGGGACTGAAAATTCTCGAGCACCCTCCCTTCAGTCCAGACCTTGCTCCCTGCGACTTTGCACTGTTCCCGCATGTGAAAATGAAACTAAAAGGGAAGCGGTTTTCCAGTGATGAGGACCTTCTGCGGGCTTGGGACAACGAGTGTGCTTTACTCCCTAGTGAAACTTGGTAGAACTGGTTTAAAGATTGGTTTCGGAGGATGGAGAGGTGTATTGAATGTAGAGGAAATTACTTTGAAAAAATTAAATAAACACAGCTGTATTGCAAAACTTTCCTAGTACCCTTCGTACATGAAATACGATCAAAAGCTATAGTTTTTGACCAAATAGTTTTAAGAAATGGGTAAGAAGATAATGAACAGATTTTAGGCATAACTATTTATGATCAAACAGGCATGTTGATAAAAACGTGGGGAAAGAGGTTAAATGAGTTGCTTCGGATATATTATATAGTATGGTCTTTAGGATTCTTGAAGTTAACGGATCTTTAAATACTGCTATTTTCATTATTTTTCATTTTGTCAAAAGCCCTCTATTCAACACTTTTTCTTGAGTATCCATTAAGTGTCAATCATATAAAATATCGAACTGTATTTTTTCCATTAAGTAACTTTGTAGTATAAGTGAAAAAGTATTCAAGATGGAAGTACTGGGAAAACCACTGGATCAATTTTTACTTTTCTTTATAAAAGTTTTAGTTTTAGGGCCCAAGATCACCAAAAACACACTTATTTGCGTCAGGCAATCTTAAACTTCGTACATATATAATATCTAGCGAAGAGAT
>JAHKBH010001484.1:0-18000 GCA_019049505.1 Pachyrhynchus sulphureomaculatus
GAGAGATTGTGACGTCTGTCCAATATACACAGCAGGACAATTAAGACAGGAAATGAAATAGACAACATCTGACATTGAAATAATGGGTAGTAAAGATTTCAATTTGCTAAAAATGCGTTTGTTTTTGTAGAAGTAATATTTGGCAATCTTGACATTAGGAATAGCACGAAGAATATGAACTAATTTTGAAGTAAGACCGGGTATGAAGGGCAAAGACACTAATGAGAGACCTGTTTCAATATGGTTGGCAGGGGGTGAGGGGGTGTGAGGAGAGGAAGTGATAAAGATGTAGGAGGAGGTTCTGGTAAGATGTTATCAGAAAGGAAGAGTTTATCAACTTCGTCCTTGGTCGTGAGCAGGAACTTCTTATTGTACCCATTTTCCATGAAGAGATTTGTCAGTAATGTTTGTGCTTGAGATATATAATCCGGGTGAGCTATATTCTTGACTCTTCGGTAAAGACCCTTTATAACATTAACAAAGGAATATCAATATCAAAATAAAAATAATTCCTTTGTCAACAAATGAAGAATAAGAAATGGATCGATGACAGAACTGCAAGACAACTTTATACCTATAAAGCCATTCCACCAAGAATCTACGGCCTACCAAAAATATACAAAGAAGGTATACCCCTCAGACATATTGTCTCTACAATCAGCTCTCCCACATCAAGCCTAAGCAAATTCTGTACCGACCTATTAGAAAAATCCTTAGACAATTACCATCAATTTGCAGTCAAGGACTCCTTTGCCTTCAGTGCAGAAATTAACAACTTTCAGTTACCTGACAATCATGTCATTATTTCTCTCGATGTAGTCAGTCTTTTTACCAACATCTCATGGCAGTTAACCAAACAAATCATTGATTCTGAATGGGCACTAATCTCGCCCAATACAAAATTGGATAAACACTTCTTCCTCGCCATCATGGAATTCTTCTTCCAATCTACATTTTTCAAATACAAAGAAAGTTTCTATTTGCAAACCCTTGGTTGCCCCATGGGCAGTAACTTAAGTCCTATTCTAGCAGCAATAGTCATGTCCTACCTGTTGAAAAATTACATCGATAAGTTATCTTTCAGACTACCCTTTCTTTTTCAATATGTTGACGATCTTATTCTGTCTATACCAGAAAATGGTAAAGAAGAAATTCTTCATATTTTTAATTCTTTCGATCCACATCTACAGTTCACCATGGAAGAAGAGTCAAATAATGCTGTTCCCTTCCTGGACACAAGAGTCATCAGAGGTCCTGATGGTGTTATCAGACTTGATTGGTATAGAAAACCAACTTCTTCAGGCAGATATATCCATGCCAACTCCGGCCATGACTGGAAAGTGAAAGTTAATGTTATAAAGGGTCTTTACCGAAGACTCAAGAATATAGCTCACCGAGATTATCTATCTCAAGCACAAACATTACTGACAAATCTCTTCATGGAAAATGGGTACAATAAGAAGTTTCTGCTCAAGACCAAGGACGAAGTTGAAAAGCTATTCCTTTCTGATAACAACTTACCAGAGCCTCCTCCTACACCTTTATCACTTCCTCTCCTCCCACCCCTCTCACCCCCTGCCCACCATATTGAAACAGGTCTCTCATTACTGTCTTTGCTCTTCATACCCGGTCTTACTTCAAAATTAGTTCATATTCTTCGTGCTATTCCTAATGTCAAGATTGCCAAATGTTACTTCTACAAAAACAAACGCATTTTTAGCAAATTGAAATCTTTACTACCCATTATTTCAATATCAGATGTTGTCTATTCCATTTCCTGTCTTAATTGTCCTGCTGTGTATATTGGACAGACGTCACAATCTCTCAATCACCGCATCGCATTACATAAAAGTGACACCAGATGTCATCCTCAAAGGTGTGCACTGGCTAGCCACTCTGTCGATAATGGACATTCCTTCAACTTCAATGAACCAAAGATTCTTCACTTTCAAAAAAATCTTCTTAAAAGAGAATATCTTGAGATGTGCTATATTAACGAAAATCTTCACAATATCAATAAAAGAACAGACCTTGCTGGATTGAGTAATAGATATAGTTTTCTCCTCTCTTGTGATTTGCCTCCCCCACACCATATCTCTGGGTCGTCACTCTCGTCTTAGTTTTTTTTCCTCTTTCGTGATCATATAGCTTTCTCCTGTTACGTTAATGCCCTCTGGGTGCCCTCCCCTTTTTTGTGACACATACTCTCATGGTTCCCGCGAAACTTTTTATAATTACTTTTCCATTTTCATTAAAATTGCTTAGTATATACCAAATAAACAAAACCCCTCTTTACTCTTTAATTCCTTTACCAATTCCTCTATACTCCTTTAAAGAATAAAAATCTTTCTGTACCACGCCACTTAACTTCTATACCGAAAAATTACCTTTCTTCAACGGGCCTCAGTTTTGCCCTACGTCACTTAATTTCCATACCGTTGAAAAATAGCTTTCCTATTGGGTACTTTCCCTTTATACCAAAATTCCTTTCCAATGACGTAGTACTTAAATGTACTTAACCGGTTCTTTCCTGGTCATTCAACCTTCCTTCCCTTTTATTTTTATTTTGAGTGATCCCTTACTTCTGTCAGCTGTTTGGCCCTTTGTCAACGTCTTGCCATACTTGTCATCTCTCTTCAGATAGTAGGTGGTTAATTAATTTTGATTTTAAGCACCCAAGGTTTCTAATGGCATCCCTGCTGTAAACATCGTGTTTTTAAATTAATATGTAGTGAATAGTGTTCCTTTTATTTCAATGTTGGTCTTTGTTGTTACAATTGTTTCTTATGGTCATTCTTGTTAGATTAATTTGCACACTGCATGTGAGTAACCTACAATTTTTTGTTACTGGTATTTGTTCATAATAATAATAATAATAAGAATGTGCATTTCTTCATAACAACGACAATTTTTTAAAAAATAACAAGAATTTATCAATAATCATAAGATTAAAATTAAAATTACAAATTAAAGATAAAATTAAAAATCAAAAATTAATAATTGAAAGTTGAACTTAATAATAATAACGCTCTATGCCCAACTGTCCTTATTGGTTGCTTCGTTATCTCTTTTTCAGTTTTTGCCCTGATGAAGGTCCCAACCTATGACCGAAATATTGGCTAGACGAACAAAGTGTGAACATCCTCTGTTGCCCACTTGCCGAGTTCCCCAACTACCTTCATATCTGGCACCGTACGACGTCTTAGAATAAAAGACTTTTGTACTGTCGTGTCCTTGCTGTAAAACGCATAATGCTTTCTGGCCTACCTCTAGGTGATAATATATAATAACTTAAAATACTTTCCAGACTGGTATCTAATTATTGAGCGCGCCCGAAGAGGAACAGTATTTGTTGCCCCTTCGTACTTTTGATGCTAATATGTTGTAGCGTTTATTTTTACAGTTTGGTGTTTATTTAATGTTGTTTGTAGGTTCTAAAGGGATACTACATATTAAGTAATAATATGGCCACCTCTCATCTGAGTAGAACTCCAAAGTAATGTTCCGACACAATAAGGATTCTTTTTTTTTTTTTTTTTTTTATTGGTCTAGCACACGTGCTGCAGGGAAGTCCCTAAAGCGCTCCAGGAGCGGCACGAGTGCGGAAAAAAAGCGATTCACGTTGTTCTTGAATCGCTATTAAACATTAAATACTTCGTCGGTTGCGTTTGGGATTGATGGTGGTGGGTCTAGGCGGCGAGTGATTCCCTTCTCAGTGGTTTCTTTGTCAGGACTTGTGCTTTTATCAAAGCAACGCATGGTGTGTTCGTTTGTTCCTGTAGTATAACTCATGCGTTGCCTTGATTTTCCCGCCTTGGTGGGTGTCGGCTTACTCGCCGGCACAACACTTTTGGCAGGTCCATTGTCAGTTGCCCGGTCTTCATCGTTTTGGTCGAGCTGTCATTTCCCGCGACGTCCTCGACCGTTACGTCGCTCGCCCGATGCTTCTTTTATTGGTCTACTGTTGTTTAGCTTTCTAGATTTTTTCTTTAGTGTTTTCCTTGAATTTACCATGTTACATAATAAGGCAAACTATTTCCTTGTTATGGTCCACTACAAGGTCGGTAGATCTGTTTGTATGTCAATATATAGTCTAGTTTTCTATTTCTACTCGACTTTCAGTGTTACTACACGAGCTCGTAAACATACTTTGCCAAATCCACCATCACAGGCTTCGCTAAGTCGACCGCATCGCGAGTAAGTTTTGAATAAGGCAGCATTGAGTGATGGATGTTTTATCCTTACTCTGTACACTTATTTCTTGTAGCCACTGTGTCCAAATTTTTTTTTTTGTAGTTTAAGTATAAAAAATCAAGAATGGGTAAATTCCTGTAACATTTTTTTAACTGTTCGTTTTTTCTTTAGATACACTCCAAAATTACCAGTAAAACAGACCTTTTATTTTTTATACGAAACAGTATAATATCATTTACAATACCACATTCATGCCAAATTTCAAAAAAAAAGGAGCTACCACAATGTTTCTAAATTAAGCGGATTCATTTTTTTTTTTAAATATGTGCTGTATTAATATATTTATATTTTAAGTTAATATTATTAACATTTTACAAAAGTTTTCGTCTCTTTATTAAATTGAAAATAAATGTGTGTTTTGTACTGGAGAATATTTCTTATATTTTGTTTTAGAAATGAAATTCCTTGTAATGATAAGTTAAAAGGTTAGTTGTGATAGGTTATGAACGTTTGCAGGATCAAAGATTTTCAAGTTGTACACATAATTTAAAAAGGATAGAGAAATAATTGAAGAGAAACGTGTTCTGGAAGACCACCCACCGTTTCTACAAAAGAAGACACCAACAAAATCAAGGATCTTATTCTGAGTAATCGCTATTTCGGTATTAAAGATCTTGTAAGACTAATAAAATGTCACTTAAATCAATACAATTATTTTTAAAAGACAATTTAGGCTTGTTTTTTTCGTCGCATTCCAAAACAACTGAATTTTCTTAAAATACATCGTCGTGTTAAGGTCGTTCAAGAGACACTGGCTTTGGAAAACTGCATATTCAAATGCATAACTACTGATGATAAGACGTGAATTAAACAGAAGCAGGTCAAAATCAAGTCAATATTCGACACAAGGTGAAAAACAATAATAATTATCGTGAAGTGGTGTACAAAGAATTTCTTTCACCTACTCAAAGAGTATATAAGGTTTATTGTGTAAGCCTTATACGTTTTCTCATCCTCATTTGTTTTTTCCAAAAAGAAATTTAACTTTTTGAAAATAGACGAAATAGTTAATTTTGGTATGTATTTTTGCTGTCTACAATCATAAATTTTATGGCATGTATTCTATTAAATTCATGTGTAATAGTATTAAACCTGGTAACGGAAGTGCATGAAATGCATACGGTAATGAATGTTTATGTAGCCCTCAAATATAGGAGTGCTTTAGTAATTTTAAATTGGTGGATGGTCCAAAAACTAGACTAAATGATTTAATATTCAAAAGGTGCTTAAACTGGAAATGATCCATTATTTGAATTGCCCTGGGGATTCCATAAACAAAAGTGCACATTTTAGTCAGAGTTTAGGCTTTTATATAGTCATCTCAAGACTTTTTCACCACAAAGTGGCCTGTTATTTTACCAGTTGGTCAGTGCAAGATAATTTTTGGTCGGTGCATGATGAATCACGCACCGTGTTCATCTAATTTATATACTCTCCGTAATATCTTTTCCTACCCTGGCGTCATCTTCCAATGAAAGTCGCTTCATACTATGTTCAAGATAGCGTTATCGATCCTCGGACAGTATTTCAAAACCGATATAAAACTCTCAGCGAATTAATAAGCTTTACTAAATACTATACCGTAGATGAGAAAGAGTACGTCGGTTGAAATTTGAAAAATTATAGTTTGCCTATGTTTTATTTTCCATTCAAACTTTATTTTTTTTTAGAGAGACAATGTAAAATATTGATTTAAAATTGATAATTTTATCTAGTTTTTGCATCAAAATAAATTAGAAACCACTGAATGAATAAATCTATTTAGATTTATTTTATTCACACCTGAAACATTTTGCTTTATAAAATAAGTATATTTAAAAAACTTGAAAAAATCCTTTATACTCACATTTATGAAAATTCAGTCAGTAGTTAATGGTTTTGGAGAAAATAAAGAAACATATGTAAATACAAACGCAGAGGTAAAAAAACACTACCATCGTTACATATCCAGCTCAAATAGGTAATATGGAGTAAGTAACTTTTCAGACAACAAAACAGCTTTAGTAAAAAAAAAAAAACAATATGTCTAATATTTCTTAGCTGTTACAAGGTATTATTTAAAGGAATATGATGATAAGTAATTGACTGCAAAGGGGGCAATATTTTTAACAGCTAGGTATCAATATGTTTCCTTTTACCCCTTATGAAGTCTAAACTATTGGACATATTTCAAAAAAGAAATATCTCCTGCAGGTATGGGTCGGTGGTGCTGAGTCGCAATTTCTTCCTATCTGATATGGTGACCCACATGGCTCCATTCGGACACTCATATTATTTTTCAATTTACCCACCTCAGCTGATAAATAAATAGATAGTTAGACAGTCATATAGATATACTTAATATTTTGTACACATAGTGTTTAGTGTCAGAAATATATAAAACATACAGTAAAATAAAATAGTATATCTGGAATAAATAAAACAGAGATTAAATAAATTACAATGAAATAAGTAACTTAGAGACGAACAACATTAAATCAAATAAATAAGACACGTAGAGTAAAAAAGTACATAAATTCTTGCAAGTAGTCATATTCTAAATGATCAGAAAGTAATGCAAAATTAAATTATTTAGGAACGGTAAGAAAATTATTGGTACCAAAAATCAAATCCATGGGGTCTATGTATTCACTTATATGCCTCTGCCTACACTAATATGCTTTTCGAATGAGGAAATTTTGCTCAAAATTTGATCTCGCTAACGATTTCATACTCTCTTGTAGTTTATAAAAAAATATTTTTTGATAGTTATTTAGGCCATTTCTACTTGCTTTAGGTCCTAAGAAGTCAAGGTTAATGTCTGTTCGTTTTTTACGTATTGTCGTGTATGTTAGTCTATGTGTTAAAATTGTATTTGTGTCGTAAGCGTATATCAGACAAGTTAAAATATATTAACAATGCTGCGATAAAATTTTCAGTTGAACGAAAATTGTTGCTGAACCCTAACTTTCTCATAATAAGTTGTAAGCCAAAGATACAGGATTAACCACTGGCATGATTCCAAGTTAAAAGATCATAGATAATGGCGGTATATAAGAGGGCCCAATAACTAATAAGTAATACATTAATATCTAATAATTTTGATACGTTACGAATCATAAATATATTTTTGCATAACTCATTCGGCCGAATTTTTACGTAGTAATTCTAGTTTAATTTTGGATTAGAATTAGTTCCCAAATATTTTTCACCTTGAAGATAATTATTATGATTTGGATTCTGGAAAAATATGAGACTGGTTGCTTTATTTTTATTCAGTGTGAGTTTATTTATTTGAAACTAGTTTAGTGCCGTTGGTTGAGTTATACATATATAAATATGTATAAATATATATAAATATATATATATATATATATATATATATATATATATATATATATATATATATATATATACTAGCCGGGCCCGCGGCTCCGCTCGCGTGGACTTGATTCACTACTATCGTAACTGCTTATGCCTTATGTTACCCAACGTAATAAAATATCTCCCATTATTTCCCCCTTATCTCCCAATATTTCTCCTTATCTCCCATTATTTCTCCTTATCTCCCATTATCTCACCATAACTCCGATTATTTAGACTTATCTCTGCTTATCTCCCATTATTTCTCGTTATCTTCCATTATTTTATACTTATCTCAGCTTATTTCCCATTATCGAGGCTTATCTCGACTTATCTTCCATTATTTCTCTTTATCTCCCATTATCTCACCTTATCTTCCATTATCTAGGCTTATATCGAATTATATAGAACATATGTATAAATTTATAAAAAACACGTAAATCGGATAAGTGGTTCTCGAGTGATAAGCGCACTAACGGACAGACAGACAGACAGAGAGACGTTACATTTTATATATATTATATTCTTTGCTACATGATATTGTTCCATATTTAATTCTTTAGGCAGTAAATTGCAAGAGAACGCGCTAGCAGCAAACTTTTTTCCGATTTGATTCACTATTATCGTCACTGCTTATTCCTTATGTCACCTAACGTAATAAAATATATCCTATAACCTGGCCAGAGAACATACGTATGTTTAAAAAAAAAGCACGTAAATTGGATAAGTGGTTCTCCAGTGATAAACGCACTAACAGACAGACAGACAGACAGAGAAACGTTGCATTTTATATATATTACAGATATTCTTTGCTTCATGATATTGTTCCATATTTAATTGAGTAGCATGTTTTAAAAAAAAGCACGTAAATCGGATAAGTGGTTCTCGCGTGATAAACGCACTAATGGACAGACAGACAGACAGAGAGACATTGCATTTTATATATATTATAGATTATAGATATTCTCTGCTACATAATATTGTTCCATATTTAATGGTTTAAACTGTGTATTGCAAGAGAACGCGCTAGCGGCAAACTTTTTTTTTCGAACTTCATTCACTATTATCGTCACTACTCATTCCTTATGCTACCTATCGTAATGAAATATAGCCTATAACCTGGCCGAAGAACATATGTATGTTTTAAAAAAAAGTACGTAAATCGGATAAGTGGTTCTCGAGGGATAGCGTACTAACGGACAGACAGACAGACAGACAGAGAGACGTTGCATTTTCTGTATATTATAGATATAGATTATTATTATTATATAACCTGGCTAAAGAATATATGGATGAATTTAAAAAAAGAAGGTAAATCGGATAAGTGGTTCTCGCGTGATAAACGCACTAATGGACAGACAGACAGACAGAGAGACATTGCATTTTTATATATATTATAGATTACAGATTATAGATATTCTCTGCTACATAATATTGTTCCATATTTAATGGTATAGGCTGTGTATTGCAAAGGAAAGCGCTAGCGGCAAACATTTTTCCGACTTCATTCACTATTTTACGTCACCGCTCATTCCTTATGCTACCTATCGTAATAAAACATATCCTATAACCTGGCCAGAGAACATATGTATGTTTTTAAAAAAAAGTACGTAAATCGGATAAGTGGGTCTCCAGTGATAAGCGCACTAACGGACAGACAGACAGACAGACAGACAGACAGACAAACAGACAGACAGAGAGACGTTGCATTTTATATATTTTATAGATATATATATATATATATATATATATATATATATATATATATATATATATATATATATATGTGTGTGTGTGTGTGTGTGTGTGTGTGTGTTTTAAGTAGCTAAACCAAAAAACTACTCAGCCTACGTGATAATATTTTACTGCATTTACTGTTACGAAACATAGTTTTATTTCGTAATAAAACGGTATAATGTATTGTGTCCGCAGGGAATAAATAATTATATACATAATTAGACAGATGAAATTTGTTTGTTTTTTGCACTGACACTAGGATACGAGCTATAATTTATCATGATATGAATTTCAACAGATAATATGTATGTCTAGCTTGTCTAGTTTTTTAAAGTCGTAAATGGTGATAGGAAAAAAAAAACTAATTTAATGTGCTTAAATTTTTGTACTATTATTACCCATATTTCTAGTGTTGTTTGGCAGAGAACATTTGTGTTTATTCACCAGTTTCTGGTAATGTTCTATAGTCTGGTTTTCTATCTTTTATTTTACAATATTTGTTTAGAACAATCTCCTTTACTTTCTTAATTATTTGTTTGTTTCTGTATTCTGGTTTGCTTTTTAGATTATTGTAATATACTCCACCATTAGTAAGTTTCTAAGAAATGTTTTTAGTGTTCTCTACAGAACACTTATGGAATCATCTCGGTGTCCGTCTGCCAGTCTGTCGGTCTGTCTATAACACCCGATTTTCTCCGAGACTATTTGACACAAAACGTTGATCTTCAGCACAAACATAAGAAGTGAAAATATGTTACCAGGTCATCGGTGTCAAATAAAAGGCTTGTTAAGACACTAGTTCAGTAATATATATATATATATATATATATATATATATATATATATATATATATATATATATATATATATATATACATATATATATATATATATATATATATATATATATATATATATATATATATATATATATATATATATGTAATACTTGCGCACACTTTTTTTTGTATTATTTTAAAATGACCAGAAATTGCTGTCCTCCCACCTAATTTCAAAAAGTATTGAACAAAAAAGTTTTGAAGAAATTCTGAAAGCGAAATTATCGCGAGTCCATTATATCTGATAGTTTATCTGGCTTAATAGAAAGTATGTGCCTTGACTGCTACTGCGCTGCTGTACCGAGACAAAACAATTTTATTTTATTTGTACCATATATAACTAAAACAAATATATAGGTAGTAAATATTTCTTTTACACTTTTATTACTAGATTCGAGATTGATTTATTGGCTATTAGGTAACTATGATACTATAACAATTATACATTATTGACTAAGAAAAAACGCTAAAATACTATTGAATTTTAAGATATATACAGGCTAGAGACCTAGTTAACTATGTAAGTATTGTATTTTATTTTAAAAGAAATCACCGTACGAAACACTAACTGCTCAAGTCCGACTTGCGCTTGGTGCGTTTTTCTTTATTTGACATGGAATGGAAGATTTTAAGACTTCAGTAAGCTGATTATTCATAGCTCTTGAGATTAACCTCATCTATGAAAGTTATAAAATTTTCGAACATTTCACCAACGACCGCGAAGATACCATTTTTTACAAATTAAGGATGTTTATAAATTTCCTTGCTCTTATATTTGGGTGTACACTAGTATTAAGGATCGTGAAAGATGTATTAAAAAAAAAACTTTACAGTGCTTCAATGTTTAATTTTTATAAACAAGATTTTAAGAAATCAATCGTAGTTTTATAAATAATACTTAATAGAAATACAATTACGACATGCATTAAACTTGGAAAAATGATTATTGAAAAGGCTTACGGTTAGGCGAATATTAGTTGCATATAACTACTTGAAAGCATCTTTTTAGACTAAAAAAAAGGCATCAGGATCTGTGAATCTTGTCAGGGTGTAATAATGAACCTTACTTGTCAAAGAGGTAATTCCCAGAATACTCTTCTATCCCATATAATTTCAATATAGAATTGTAAGGGTAGTATGTAATAACAATGTGAAAAATTACCAAAGTAAGAATCATTAAAACGTAACTTACAATTTGTATTTTTTGAACAAGTATTTATACACGTAAGTAGATAAGGCTATGAGAGTTCTAGATATTTTTCCCATGTTATTTCTTATGGAGCCTCATTCTGCATTTTTGGTACCATTTCAAGGTCATTCCAGAAGCGCATGTGCGGGGCCAACCAATGAGCGTTGAGCAGAGAGCAGTATCGGTTGCCTAAATGATTGTACGTTGTTGCCAGTTCGATGACGTCACAGATCATGTACAGGGGTGTAGTCAAAAAGGCCTTATTACTTTTTGTGTAAAATGTTGGGTAGTTTTTGTTGTAGACAGGGGTTGAAAAGTAATTGTCAAAAGGTCTTTATATGTGTATGTAAATAGGTTGTTAAATTAAATAAGTTAAAAAAAGTGAAGTCTGTAGTAGGATTTGAACCTACATCTGTGGTATTGGATACTGCAAAACCGAGGACTTAACCTACTTAGCCAAATAGGATTTGTAAAAGAGAATGCAATAATTGGGATGACATGAAAAAAGATCTTACTAGTCTTTGGATGCTGGTATAATTTTATTGTGTAAACAAATGATATTTAATATCTTTTATTAACAAATTAGCGAGGTTTTACCTTATAACTGCTAATACGAGAGATGCTATAACATGAATATATATATTTTTATCTCTTAAGATGGCTGAAAAGTGGTCAAAAAGACCTAAATGAGTGTCCAAAAGGTCCTTATTTGTAAAAAAGGGTGTTTTTATTGAAAAAAAGGGGGTCAAAAATTATATTCAAATGGTCCATTTTGTTAAAAAAGTGTGTGTTTTTATTGAAAAAATGATGGAAAATGTATCCAAAAGGTCCTTATTCGTAATAATATGGGTGTTTTTTGTTGAAAATAGTCCAAAAAGACCTAAATGAGAGACCAAAATGTCCTTATTGTTAAAAAACTGTGTGTTTTTGTTGAAAAAAGGGGTGCAAAAAATGTATTCAAAAGGTCCTTAATGATGTGAATGGAGATGTTTTTTGTTAAAAACTGAATGAAAAAAGTTGTCCAAAAGGCCTTATTTGTAGAAAATAGATGGTCTAAAAGGCTTGTAATAATTTGTTGAAAAGAGGTGAAAGTAATGTGTTCAAACGCTGGGTTTACGTTGAGGGAGAGGTTGTAAAATAAAACATAAGTCTGATTTAAGAAATCTATTAAAAAAAAAAAAAAAAATTTCACAACACAAAATTGCAAAATCTCGAAAATGAACTTAAAAGTACAAAATTTTCATCCTCTTATATAAATTAAATACATATAGAAACACTTGAGAGCGAACTTAACAATATTTTTACTAAAAAAGTACTATTAATCCTAAGAGAAAAGAGAAATAGCCTGTAAATAAAATATATGATCCTTTTGTCATACACAAAACTGTTTTAAAAAAATAGACATGACTTAATACATAGAGAAACACTTGAGAGCGAACTTAACAATATTTTTTAAAAAGTACTATTATTTTTCCTAAGAGAAAATAGCCTATAAATAAAATAAAATATATGATTTTGTCATACACAAAACTGTTTAAAAAATAGACATGACTTAATACATAGAGAAACACTTGAGAGCGAACTTAACAATATTTTTTCTAAAAAGTACTATTAATCCTAAGAGAAATAGCCTGTAAATAAAATATATGATTTTGTCATACACAAAACTGTTTAAAAAATAGACATGACTTAATATATAGAGAAAGTAAAAAGGACTTGCAAAATATGAATTACCTGGTACGAAATGACACCAACAAAAAGTTATAAATCCCTGAATATCGAGAACAGCCAACTTCATCGTGTCACAGTTACTTTACAACTAATACGACTTTTACAAAGCATAAAATTAAATGAGAGGTCAGCAAAGTAGATAAGAAAGGTCAAAAATAGTTGATAAGAGACGAGTGAATGTATGTGAGAATGTAAGAAATAGCAAAAACTTGTATTAATAGGAAAATTCCATGCAAATAATTAAAATTTGTTGTAAGCTCGTTAGGTCAGCAAAGTAGATAAGAAAGGTCAAAAATAGCTGATAAGGAGTTGGTTTGAATGCATACAAGTGTAGTAAAATTGATGATATTTGTCAAAAATAGTAAAATAAGTATGAAATGAGCTTAACATAGTTTAAAATAAGGATATTTGTATTCGATTGAAATGTTGTTGTCTAAATGGTCTGATAGGTCACAACATAGATATGAAAGATCAAAAATAGTTGATAAGGAGTTGATTTGAATACATTGAAGAGTAGTAAACTTTGATATATTTGGTATTTGGCAAAATAAGTATGAAATGAGCTTAAATTAGTCTAGTTGGGCCTCGTTGAAATGAGTTTGAACTCGTTGGATTTTACTATAATATGCTATATGAGATGAAAGCGAGTTAAATAAGTAATATTTGTCAAGAATAGTAAAAATAAGTATGAAATGAGTCTAAATTAGTCTAAAAAAGAGTTTGGAGGAAATAGTTTCAACTCGTTGAATTGTATCTTAGTAAAATATATATGTAAGAAATGAGATGAGCCTATCCATTGTATTTCGTTGTCGTAACGTTAAATGTATGATCACTCCTTGCTGCTCCATCACACTTCTGTGACTCAACAACTACAACACATACAATTAGCACGTCTACTACTCAGCACTGACTGATCACAACTGGCTGGTTGAATGCAAATATGTTGTTTACTGATGTTCAAGCTTTTACTGTTGTTTACGAGATGGCGCTGCTGAAAGGCCGGGGAAAAATCAATCCGAGTAAAATATATATGTGTTAAAATGAGATGGGTCTAGCCTAGTTTAGACTCGTTGTATTTTGCTATATGGGGTGAAGATGAGAGCGAAAGAGAGAGTTAAATAAATAAAACACAAGTATGAGCTAAAAGAATAAAATCATACAAATTTACAATATTTACTTGAATGTAACTTGTTGGTTTCTATAAGAGAAGATGAGAGAGAATAAAATACAAGTATGAGCAGAGATTTAAGAAAATATATTAATAATTCTAAAATAGTACAAAATGTTACTACAAATAAATTTATATTGAAAATAATTCATTCAAGTCATCTGTTTCCTTGTCTTTCGTTGGCTTCTCGTTCGAGTCCTTTTCTTTCTTTACTGGAAAAATAAGAAGAAGGTAAATGTTTTGAAGCATCTTTTGTTTTAAACAGATCCTTAATTTCACATGCCAAACATCGTTCATTATACAGATTTGTTTCTCCTTTACATTTGGGACATTTTATTCGTACAACAACTGACATTTTTAATGGTTATCTCGGACACCTGTTATTGAACTAAGTTTAGTTAGATAAATCTCAATCTTATATAGAAAAATATATTCCTGCTAATACTATTACTACTATTATGTTTATTATCAAAACCTAAACATTTTACAAGTACTTTATTTCCTTGTCGTTTTTGTTTTATCCTATAAGAAGAAGAAGAACTGTTGTTGCTATTATTGTTGCTATTATTGTTGCTATTGTTGTTGTCAGAAGACATACTATATGTCTTATATGCGTAAAAAAAGGAGAAAATTTGAATAACCATGAATTGTTTATAATAATTACTGACTCAAATACTTAAAAGTACAAAATATCTATAAAACAACTAAAATCTTAAGATGTAAATAATATGTTGCCTGGTACGAAATGATACCAACAAAAACCAGTTGTTATAAAATTAAATGAGAGTTCAACAAATTTGATAAGAAAGATCAAATATTTGTCGATAAGAGGATGTAAAATGTATTGGATAAAGTACAAATTGCAATGTTATGCTTTACTAATAACTATTTGACTAAAAATTATGAATTGCTTAATAGTATGTATATTAAGTGCTTCAAATCGAGGAATATCTTTTAATACTATAGGAAATGTAATTCCTTCATATATTACTACTTGACTAAAATAGTTGTTGTTTGTTTTCAAGTTACTACCATTACTTAGTAATTCTGATATTTGTATAAATCAAAATTTATTTCCAAAGGAACAAAGATTTGACTAATAATACATAGAGGTGTCTTCTCTACACCATATAATCTGCATGTCGTGGAACCATTGTGGTTACCCATTTACTGTAACAAAAAGTACAAAATGTCTTAAAAATTCTAATAGGTGTTAAACAATATATCTTGCAAATAAATTTAAACAGATTGTTGTACAGTTGTTTTAATGATTTTAAAATAATACGAGAAATGGATGAATGTGTTCTTTTTGAGTCTTTGAATACATTCATCTAGGGTTATTATCTTCATCTGATTGTGATGGCAATGATGAGCATTTATATTCGGGAGAACCAAATAGGATACATTGACTCCAACTACTATTACCAAAATGCTCTCTATTCGCTGTACTATTAATATCTCGACAATAAATTTGAACTTGTTGTAAATGTGTTACTACTTGGAACATCTCTTAATTTATTTAAATAGTTCTTTAGGTACACTATAGTTAACCTTCCAATTATACCATTCTATAGTTTTCTTTTCTCTTCAGATGGTCGAAAAGTGATCAAAAAGATCTAATTGGGAGTCAAAATGGTCTTAAATCCTGAAAAAAAAGACAGTAAAAAGTCCTTATTGCATAAAAAGTGGTGAAAATAGGTGTTGAACGGTTCTCATATAGTAGATATTAGGGTAAATTTGAGCTTGATAGTAGAGGCTTTACAAATATGAGCTAGAGTTAATAAATAAATTTAATAAAAGCATAATTTAACATAATCCTACAAAGAGTTACATAAAATGTGAATAAAATAATGTCTAAGAGTATTGATTGGTTGAGGTAAATAAAGTATGTGCAAAATAATTTTTTAGTCGTTTGTTTTATCCTACAAGAACAAAACATTTCCAAAATGTTAATAAAATGAATGCAATATTTGTTCAAAACTAGATTAGACAAGGTTAATTTGCAAATAAATAACTAATATTTTGCTTGGTACGAATTGATACCAACAAAAACCAGTTGTTATAAAATTAAATGAAAGTTCAACAAATTTGATAAGAAGGATCAAATTTTGTCGATAAGAGGATGTAAAATGTATTGGATAAAATTGCAATTTTATTCTCAATATAAATTCGAGAGAGCGAGAGAGAGTTCAGTAAAAACAGATAAAAAAGGTTAAAATTAGTTGATAAGAAGTAGATTCGAATGCATTGAGAATACAATAAGAACCAAGAAATTTGCCGTATATAGTTGTCGTTACATAAAACTCGACTTGATTTTGATATATGTGTAAATAGACAACTTAAAGGATTTTACTAACTTTATGGCTCCTCATTTGTAAAATATCAACTAAAAATATCATTGTCGTTATGTGATATATGTGTAAATAGACAAAAAACCAACCATCTTATATTATAAATGATACTAAATGACAATAATTAGTTAAAATACCTAAATAATAATATTTCCTACTTCCTAATAGTTTTTAAGTAAATATACTCCCTAAATGGGAATTATGATTGCTTTTTGGATGAAAATTATCATTCTATATTCGGGAGAGCCGAAGGCGATACATTGGATAATACCTAAATAATAATTTCCTAATCAATAATAGTTTTTAAGTAAAATACTACTTGAATGAGACTTATGAACGCTTTTTGGATACAAATCGTCCCTCTATACATTTTTTTCGGGTTTTTTGATCTGACTATCTGAGACAATAGATTTGAACAATTTGTAAGTGTGGTACCAATTAGAAACACCTCTTACTTACATGGTTTAAATCATTCCTTTAGGTACTAGATACAACTTTCCAATCATATTTTCAAACCACACGCACTGAACATTATAAATTTAATTTAAATCGTTCTATATCACACACAGTTAGATGGACAACCTATTTGTTTTAACTACTTAAATTTTTGAATGAGTTAATCAAATATATACATAATAAATAATGATGTATGGAGTCGAATAGTATCTAAAAAATCCCAAAAATAACAGAAACATGTAAACAAGTTGATTTATTATGTAACATAAGAGAGGGTGAGCTTTTCAACCTTGAGTAGAAAAAAACAGCAAAAAACCTTGAATATCCTAAGTCTTATTACCTTTATATACAAGATGTTTTGTTTTAAGTGAGAATTGCTGTATTTACATACATTTTCAGTACTAAAGTCCTTACATTCTTACTACCTTTATATACAGACTGTTTTGTTTTTAAGTAAGAATTGTGGTATATATGTATATATTTCCTAATAAAATCCATTATTACTACCTTTATATAGGTTTTTAAATGAGTATTGTAGAGACTCTTTTTCTTGATTGCTACTGATAAACATTATGGTATGATTTTTTGAATCAATTAAGTAGTGCAAAACAATTTGTGGTACTACATTGTACCTTTTTATCGTCGCAGGTATTGCTATTTAATTAAAATAGATCGTAAAAGTACAATTTAATCCATGAGAATAGCCGTAAAATAACATATTAAACAACATTTTCTAAAAGAAAAAATGAGCTGAATAACTTAAATACGAATTACCTCGTACCAAAAATAAGACAAAATTTTCCAGTCGCCAGATATTTGTTATTATTAAAAACATGTTTTCAACAACTCAGCAGATATTTCTTCCTTATCAAAGTCACGTTGCACCAACATACGCTGTTTATCAAAACAACTAGAAACATGACGTGTTAAACA
>JAHKBH010000146.1:0-27000 GCA_019049505.1 Pachyrhynchus sulphureomaculatus
CGAGACAAATGCAAAGAGATACCTTTTTTTCGTCATGAACGTCGTTCCCTAAACGAGTTCGATTATCATCGGCTGATGATAATCGAAAGAGAAAGAGAAGGGGAAGGCACTCTACATGTCACTATACCCTTTATCTTTGTCCTTCATATGTTGAAATAGTTTTTACTTTTTCTAGTAAGAATGTAACTTTAACCAAAACTAATCTGTATTTAACCCTGCTGATTTAAGTTTTTCGCCTTTTGCGATCTAGCCAGTTTATTTATTTTGTTATTACTTCGAACTTTTATATTAAAATAATCGGTCAAGTGCAAGTTGAACTTGCGTTGATTGCTTTTAAAACAAAAAATGTTGTAACGGAAGTATAAAATGATCAGTGACTTCACAAAACACACCCCAAATGAGTTTTCAACAAAGTTTATTTCCAATCTTTATTGAAAATTGATGACCTTGAAATTTCTGTTTTTTTTATATACCAAATAAATTATTACGGGTAATGCACGCGTAATAATTTTCATTCAATCTACACACCGACATCGTGGAGAATATTCCAGAATTTTTTCAAAATTTTTTGATAACTACTTTTCGAGATAAGGCGGGTGGACAGCGATTTTTCGCGATTTTTTAAAAATAATACAAAGAAAAGTGCCCGCAAGTATTACATTATATATATATATATATATATATATATATATATATATATATATATTTTACTCGTGTTTTCACAAGCTTCCATTTGACACCACACTCGATTACCTAGTAAAAAAAATTTTTTTTTTTCACTTCCGATTTTACCCCCCAAAACTAACCCCTTAAGTCAAAATTTAACTTTCAAAACTACATGCTCTGATGAGGCCATCGATTCCTATATTATTACCAAATTTCAACTTTCAACGACAAATAGTTTCGGAGAAAATCGGGTGTGACAGACGGACAGACAGACAGACGGACAGACAGACACCGAAGTGATCTTATAAGTGTTCCGTACGGAACACTAAAAACAAATAAGAAAAATAAATTAGAATAGTGAAGAAGACAATCACTTAAAAGTAAAGCTCTCCCTATATGGGATATATGACTGCAAAAAATAAATTTACGCAATTTTTTCTTTGCAATAAACGTACTGAAGAAAACGGATCGCAAACAAAAATGCCAGAACATATAACTAAGTACTGACAGTTGTGGTATTCGGGGAAATAAAACCGCCAGCTGATATTTTTATCAAGAATATAAAATGTTTCTAATTTGCATACGGATTCAAGTCTAGCCGAAATATAACGACACAAAATCAAAAGTTTTATAGAATATAAAATTTTATTAAGAAAAGGAACCATTTTCTTTCCCATACCTTTTCCTTTCTTTTTTCTTACCTTTCACGATTCATAATCTGCCTAAAGAGAATAATGTTCTTTCAGTTTACTTCTTGTAATGTTCATGTCATATCATCTGGAAAACTATAATCACAGTAAATATAAAACACAATAGCGACAGTGCGACTTGGCACCTCACCTCATCTCAAGGGGTTCGAGTTTGTAATGATCACATGGCCTGTCGCCATATTTCTGGTATGATGACCGCCAGTTTTTGAAATATTCAAATTCCTTCCTTCAAGAAAAATCCTATTCTGTAGAATAAAAATGAATTTTGCTGATTGAAAGGAAGAAATAAACGAGAAAAAGTTTTTTTTAGAAACATTTTTTATCAAAGTCTAATAAAACAGATATATAAAAAACAGGGAAAAAGGCAAAAAATACAAGGAAAAAATACATTTGGCTTCAACGTGTTTTGCACGTTAATCATTTAAATATCTCATTGATGAATTTATATTTCTCAATTCCTCATATAACGTATTTTCAAGAAGCTAGACACTAAAAAGGCTTCTGACGCTGACGGAATACCTACCATAGTTCTCAAAAACTATGCGAGGGAACTAACACGAGTTTTCTGTAGACTTTTCAACCTATCCTACCTACAGAAAGGGAATATGGAAATGTGCCACGGTTCAGCCGATATCTAAAAAAGGCAAGAAGACCTTGCCAAAATAACTACCGACCAATCGCACTGCTTTCAATAATATCGAAAGTCATGGAAAAGGCTATCAATCAGCATCTTCTAAAATATCATGAAGGATTCAACATTATTAGCGATCACCAATATGGCTTTCGTAAAAATAGATCAACGGGAGATCTTCTGACTTATGTAACACATGTTTGGAACAACGCAATTGAACACTTTGGAGAATCTCGAGCGGTTGCTCTTGATATATCTAAGGCATTCGACCGTGTTTGGCACGATGGACTGTTGGCTATACTACGTTCTTCTAGTATGTCTGAAAAATTCTGTTTGTGGCTCTCATGTTTCCTCAGAAAGCGTTCTTTACGAGTGGCAGTCGACGGATTTCTTTCTAACACCTTTACTATCAACGCCGGTGTACCCCAAGGCTCCATACTGTCTCCTACTCTCTTTCTATTTATATTAACAATCTGCTGAAAAAGACCGAGAATCCAATCTACAGCTTTGCAGATGACAGTACACTTATCTCCTCATTCACTTTGAATTCTCAGACATCGACTACTCAGACGAATATCCGCAGACAGCAGGAAGTTATTCAACTTAACAAAGACCTGGAAGAAATTCTATCTTGGGATGACAGTAACCAAGTGGAATTTAACGCTAAAAAAACTCGGGCGCTTTCTCTAAAAAAGTTAACGTTGCTAAACCCGACGTAGTTATGTCGGGGCACTCCATTCCTCTAACATCGTCACTCAATTTGTTGGGCGTTAATTTGGGAGCAAATATGTCCTGGCATGAACATGTTGCAAGCCTTGCAAGGAGAGCTTCTCAAAAGTTGGGAATATTATTTCGAACCAGAGGGCTTTACCCTCCACAACAACTGTTAATTCTTTACAAAGCTCAAATTCGACCAGCTATGGAATACTGCTCCCATGTTTGGAGCTCCGCTCCCAAACATACACTGCATTTGTTGGATTCTATTCAGAGAAGAGCGGTTCGTCTGATTGGATACCCGGAACTGCCGGCGGCCTTGATTCGTTGGAACATCGAAGAACGGTTGGCGACTTGAGCCTATTCTACAAGTATTTTCATGGAAAGTGTTCGAGGGATGTGGCCCGCTTAATTTCTCCCAGAGCGGTGCATGTTAGAAGTACACGTCGCGCTAATACTTCACATCCGTATGATGTTCAGCTTGTTACTCCTCGTTCAATCATTTGCCTAGGACTGTGTTTCCCACCGATTACAATTTACAGCGATTCAAGAACAACGTGAATCGTTTTCTCCGCACACGTGTCGCCACTGTAGCGCTTTAGGGACTTCCCTGTGGCACGTGTGCTAGACTCATAAAAAAAAAAATCGTGCTCTTCATATTTCAGCGAATCCCAGTAACCTGGAGAGATTGAAAATAATTATAATTATCATTTTAAGATGAGATCATCTTTCTTATGAACTTAAAAATAAAGTAAACACATTTTTTGCTCCATTTGATCATAAGTTAAATTTGATATAATAATTTTCATATAACTAATGACTTTTCGTGCCTATATACTACTTACATAAAAAAATTAAATCCATGCATTAATTTATTCAAACTCACTCGTGCTGGAGAATTACTACTTTTACATGCCCAGATTGGGATTTGAAAGTTTGTTTAGCGAATTTTAGCAGATAATATAACTTAACTGTAGCAAACATTCTGCCCTGAATTCAGAAAATAAAGTACTAGTGGAATAACATAAACTAATACTTAAAAATAACAGAACATCAACTTTTTAGAAATAAAATGTATCTCTAATATGAAGACACAATTATCATAATTTTTATATAATATATTGCATAAATTACCTTTTAGGATCTTTGGGAAATCTAAAAAAACTGACTCCTTTGAAAATATCACATATATTTTTACAAACACTAACCGCACAACAAAACTTTTCTCTTGACATCTTTTTTATAATTATTTTCAATTATAATGTCAAACGAGTCATTTACTTATTGGAAAATTATTAATAATGAATTTCGGAGCACGTTATAAAAAGATTTTTTTTTTTGTTTTTTTTTTATGGGTCTAGCACACGTGCTGCAGGAGCAGCATGTATGTGGGAAAAAGCGATTCACGTTGTTCTTGAATCGCTGTAAATTGTACTCGGTGGGAAACACAGCGCTGGGAAAATTATTCCAAAGGGATGATGTTCTCCATATAAAAGACTGCTTGAAAATCGTTGTACGCGGAGTAACAAGCTGAACCTCATACGGATGTGAAGCACCAGCGCGATGTGTATTTCTAACATGCACCGCTTTGGGAGGAATTAAGCGGGCTACATCCTTCGAACACTTTCCATGAAAATACTTGTAGAACAGACTCAAGTCGCCAACCGTTCTTTAATGTTCCAGCGAATCAAGGCCGCCGGTCATTTCCAGGTCTCCAATCAGACGAACAGCTCTTCTCTGAACAGAATCCAACAAATGCAGTGTATGTTAGGGAGCGGAGAGCCAAACATGGGAGCAGTATTCCATAGTTGGTCGAATTTGAGCTTTGTGAAGAATTAACAGTTGTTGTGGAGTGTAAAGCTTTCTGGTTCTAAATAATATTCCTAACTTTTGAGAAGTTCTCCTTGCTATGCCTACAACATGTTCATGCCAGGACATATTTGCTTCCAAACTAACACCCAACAAATTGAGCGACGATGCTAAGGGAATGGAGTGCCCCGACTGAACTATGTCGGGATCAGCAACATTAACTTTTTTAGAAAAAACTGCCGCCTGGGTTTTTGTAGCGTTAAATTCCACTTGGTTACTGTCACCCCAAGATAGAATTTCTTCAAGGTCTTTGTTAAGTTGAACGACCTCCTGCTGTCTGCGGATATTCGCCTGAACAGCCGATGTCCGAGCGTTCAAAGGGAATGAAGAGACAAGCGTACTGTCGTCTGCAAAGCTGTAGATTGGAATTCTCCTTGAAATCCAGATGTATACTCAACCCGCGACCGTGCTGACAGCCATGTTGTTGGTAGGATAGGGGACGCATGCGTGATAAAAAAAATAAGACCTAAAAATTTTCGTGAGCCTTAGTATTTTTTCTTTAGACTATGGATTATAAAATATATCTAAAATTTCATATAAAAATTAAGAAATACTCAATATTTTGATTATTTATTTTAGTAGACCCATTTCGTGAGAAAATCTAAATCATATATAATCATGTATAATTTTTCTCCAAACTTTGTTGGTTGATAGGTTTGCCTATATATTTAAAATCAGTGATGAGCTTGTTATTTTTAGGTTCGATTTTTCTAAAACCTGTAGTGGTTTTAGAAAACAATTTTGAGGGTAAAATAATTTTTAATAGTTTGCTTTTAACCCAAAGAATTCCCCTTCTCATACAGATTAGACTAAAATTATTTTAAAAACAGTGAATTGCCATTTGAAAAAATAAAAAGATGATCACATCATTGCAATGAACATTAATTGCATCTGCATGTTAATGGATTAATTTATAATAATAAACTATTTCGAAACTACGTATTTGCAGTAATACTTACATATTCGTCTACAGTCTGGCATAAGCCATATGCGTCTCGAAATCTCGATGAGTCTATAAAAATCGTTTCGTGACCTCCCATTCAGTATTTAACAAGTCGTAAAAGTCACCGTAAAAATTTATAACCAAATCGTAAATGTCATAAGTTATAGTCACTTATAGCTGTGAAGTTTGAAATATTTATAAATATTCTTTCATTGACATGATTCACTTAAAGATGTCTCAGGGAATATGACTTTTCTGAGCCACTTTAACCTAGAATTGGAAATTTACTAGACAATCGAACCTGTTCCCTAAAATAAGTCTAATAAAAATAGTTTTGAACGAAAAAATATCTCCGAAACCTTGAAAGTATTTAATGGATTAGTAGGCAGGTTTGTGTTTTGTGTCTTTGTTTTTTGTGTGGTGGACAGGTAATCGTAAAAATTTACAGCTAAATCGTGCGACGCCGACGTGGCCTAATAAAATATAGAAGAGAGTTTCAGAAATATGAAAAACTTTTTTTTTGTTTTTTTTTATCGTTTACCTCCCCGCCTGAGTAGGGATTTTACCCTTTTATATTCCTAAGGATATCGGCGAGGATGCCGTAATACCCGTTAACGTTGTCCAAGTGCCGAAACATACACTTTTGTATTTCACATCACCTTTTAGACAACTCGGTAGTGCTGTATACCGACCTGCCGGGATTGAACCCGAGACCTTCTGCACCGCAAGCTAGTACTAGACCACGGAACCACGGGCCGCCACCGGAAAATATTTAAATAAAAATATATGTACCATAATTTAACCACAAACCAAAAGTAAGATCGTTGAGGTTATACTTGATCGGGAGAGTTTTAATATGGATTTTAGAAAACTATATCAAATTTAATATTTTACAAAACCAAATAAATTATTTTAAATGACACCTTCTACATATGAGCACACCATTAGAGAGCATTTTTAGTACTTTTACAGAAATATGTATGTAACACTTAATATTTATTTTCAGTCGTTACTGATATACACGGTATTCCAGTTATTGAACCGAGTTTTAACTTTTAAGTGGCTCGCTCGATTTACTCTTTTCTATATAGGGTATCAAAAAAATTCTATTGCGAAACTTAGTTGCTAAACTTAATTGTTTCCGAGGAAGCTAAATATGATAACAAAAAAGTTTTCACACAGTTTCTTTTTTAAAAATGGCATCCTCCATAATGGTTTGAAAAGTAACAAATTTTTCTGCCATCATATTTGGCTTCTTCCTCACAAAAAACTAAGTTATCTAGTAAACGAATTTTTTCTGGTGCCAAATAGGAACATAGTAAACCGAGTAGGCCTTTTAATGATTAAAATTCCGTTTACTAACTTGAATACGCAGTATCTCAGTAACGATTGAAACTAAATATCAAGTGTTATATATTTTTGTAAACGGACTAAAAAATGGTATTGAATGATGTGCTCATATATAGAAGGTGCTCTTTATAAAAAAGTTCTAGTTGGCTTGGTAATCTGTCAAATGTGAAAAGTGTGTGTGAAAGTTCATTAGTAAAAGAATTTTTTTCTAATACCCTAAATAGAAAAATAGTAAATCGGGTTCACTGCTTCAATTCAATAATTTGAATGCCCTTTATATCGGTAACGACTGAAAATAACCATCGAGTATTATCTATTTTTATAAACAGACTGAAAAATGCTATTTAATGTTGTACTCATATGTAGAGTTTGCCATTTAAAAAAAAAATTCTAGTTGGCTTTCTAAACTGTCAGATTTGGCAGGTGTTAATCTTGTGTTATCATATTTGGCTTCCTTACAAAAAAGTCTATTGGTAAACATTTTTTTTATGCCCCAAACAGGAAAAGAGTAAATTAAGTGAGCTACTCAAAAGTTCAAATTCAGTTCAATAACTTGAATGTCCTGCCTATTTCGGTAACGACTGAAAATAAATATTAAGTGTTATTCATTTTTAGTGTTCCAACGGAACACTTATAAGATCACTTCGGTATCTGTCAGTCTGTCACATCCGATTTTCTCCGAAACTATTTTACATAGAAAATTGAAGTTTGGTACTAATATAGGAATTGATGGGCTCATCAAAGCCGTATAGTTTTAAAAGTTAAATTTTAACTTAAGAAGTTAGTTTTGGGGGGTGAAATCGGAAGTGAAAAAAAATTTTTTTTACTACGTCATGCATCGAGTGGGGTGTCAAATGAAAGCTTGTAAAAATATGAGTTCAAAAATATATATAATCTAATACTTGCAGATACTTTTCTTTGTATTATTTTTAAAAGATCTCGAAAAATCGCTCCCTTTATCTCGAAACTTACTGACCAAAAATTTTTAAAAAATTTTGAAATATTCTCCACGGGGTGTAGATTGAACGAAAACTATCACGAGTTCATTACCTTTAATAGTTTATCTGGTATATAAAAAAAAAAAACAAAAATTTCATGGTCATCAATTTTCAGTAAAGATCGGAAACAAACTTTGTTGAAAACTTATTTCGGGTGTATTTTGTGAACTCACTGATCAATTTATACCTCCGTAACCAAAACTTGCACTTGACCGGTTATTAACCACATAACATCAAAATTTCGGGCCTCTAGAGTCTCCTCTTGTTGGCAAAGAAGATTGCTTCTACTAAAAACACAGATTCCAAACTTGCACTTGACCGGTTATTGTAAATGGACTGAAAATGCTATTTAATGGTGTGCTGATATGTAGAGGATGCTCTTTAAAAAAATTCTATTTGGCCTTGTAATTTGTCAAATTTGACAAGTGACAAATTTGTTGTTATCATGTTTGAGTGCCTCAATAAAAACTAACTTTAGTACTGAGATAATTTTCTTTAAATGTTAAATAAGAAAATAGTGACTTAGGTGATATACCTAAAAAAATTGTTCCGGTACACCACTGTTTCTCAACCTATCAGTATTTGCGACCCAATTTTCAAACATAATTTTCATCGCGCCTCCCCCTCTCATACAATAACAATGCATGCAATAATAATGTATTTTCAGTATTTTGATGCTAAAGCTACACTATGACCTTAATTACAAACCTTACAAACTACCAAGAATAAGTAAATTTATTCATATTTAGCAACACATATCTGCTGCGTTGACAAAACTAGAATCTATACCTCTCTATTGCTCTCTGTCACGTCCACTATATCGATAGCGGCTTCGCGAAAAGTTCCGAGTTGTCTAGAACATTCTGAAAGTCCGCCCAAAAGTGTATAAATGCTACAGCTCGTTCAAATACAGCCCGTCTCAATCGAGCTCATCCTTCCACTGCTATCGGATTTATCGTGAATGTTTATGTTGTAATTTACGTGTTAATTGAAATTGAAGGTATTAAGTATTCACGGCAGTAAATTTATACAGAATCATGGATAAATTTTTAAGTCGGCGTAAGCGAGCATTAGACAATAGGGAAGCATCAACAAGTGCACAGACGAGCGTGGTTCCGAATATAAAATCAAGAAAATATTCTCAAGAATACTTAAATTTAGGGTTTACCAGTACTGAAGTAAATGAAGATGAAAGGCCCCTGTGTTATTTGCTCGAAAATCTTGGCAGTAGACAGCATAAAACCAAATAAACTTTAAACGACATTTGGAAACGCTTCATATAGTGAGTACCTTAATAAACCCCGAGAATTCTTCGAATTAAAATTAAAATCATATGTAAAGCAGAAATCATTTTTTTAAAAACTTTGTCTGTGAATGAAAAAGCTTTACTTGCCTCTTACCAAGTTTCATATAAAATAGCCAGATGTAAAAAGTCTCACACCATTGGTGAAGAGCTTGTTTTGCCAGAGCAATTGAGATTGCACAAACTATGTTTAGAGATAATTTTGCCAAACAATTACTATCCATACCTATACCAAATGATACTGTTGCCCGTCGAATTGGTAATATAGCTGAAGATGTACAGTATCAGCTTTTCGGGAAGTTGCGTGACAAACTGTTTTCAATTCAGCTTGATGTGGCAACAGATAGCAATAAAGATGCTCATTTCATGGCCTATGTTCGATGCTGTGATGGTATGTCAGCAGTAGAAGAACTATTTTTCTGCAAACCAATAGTACTCAAAACCACATCACTCACATTATTTGCTATCTTAAATGATTTTATAATCGAGGCAAATATGGAATGAAAAAATTGCGTCGAAAATATGTATCGATGGTGCTCATTCAATGTATGGAAGATTTCAAAGCACTTGTGAAACTGTGTGTGGCCACATTGTATGATCCACAGAGAAGCTCTCAACTCACTACAGTTGTAACCGTAGTAAATTATATTAAAATGAGACTCCTAAAATCTAGAATTTTTTCTGCAATTTGTGAAGACATGGATGCCGATCATTCAGCGTAACTATTTTATTGCGAGGCAAGATGGTTATCACGTGGGAAATGTTTGCAACGTGTTTATGAATTAAGAAATGAAATCGCCATTTTTCTAGAAGAGGAAAACCGACCGGAAGCCGAGAAGTTTATTTGTGATGAAATTGAGCTACTTGGTCGATATATTTGAGAAACTAAATAACTTAAATCTTCAAAAGAATTTTAAAAAGTATTTTCTTACTGACGACAACTTGGTAGCAAGTTACGAGTGAGTTAGGGATCCATTTCAAATTCTCCCGATGGGCTCTCAACTTCCGAAGAAGAAATCTTCATAAACTTCACGGCAAGTGGCGAAACATAAGACAATTTAATAATAAAATCACTCTTTGAATTTTGGGCGGGGGTGAATGATGAGTTTTCTGCACTGAAAACAAGAGCATTTCGTATTCGGGGCTGCTTTGAAAACAAAATATAGATCTCAACTAAACATAGAAAAAAGAACTCAGAGTGTCTATTTTTAATATTAAACCATCCTTCGAAAATCTTTGCTCTGCAAAACAGGCCCAAGGGAGTCACTAATAATTATTAAAATTATTTTTAATTTAGTATTGATATGTTAATTATTAGATAAATACATTGTACAGTACTAATACAATCCTATTTATAGGTATATTAAATGAGGCTAAATGTGTATTTTATTTTTTATTATGTCAGAATTGTTTTGCTTTCCTTTCAATAAATTATATTAAATGTTTTTAATGAATGTTTTTAATAATAATTTCTTTTTGATACGCTCGCGCCCCCCAATAGTGTAATCACGCCAACCTAGTGGGGCGCGTCCCACAGATTGAGAAACATTGCTGTATACTGTTATGTTTACTACTAAAATAGCTATGGTGAATAAAAGATAGGCACAGTTATTAATCCATTACTTCTTTCTCAAACAAGCGTACAAATATTAAGTTTGTTTTTCTTATAAAAATTAACTTAATAGAACCACTAACATTAAATATTTTAAATGACAGGCATTATATATTAATCACCTACATAAGTTGAGCAGATGAAAAGCTTAAGAAATATTTACAACTGAAACCTGACATTTCTTTTTGATTAACTTTTTTGTTATAGTTGGAAATAATGAAAATAGTGACATAAATTTCGGATTTCTTCACTCCAAGAATTCTGAAAATGACTTGGAACACGGTATATAACAAGCAACTCCTTTAACTCCCATTTTTAGTCATTAAGGTATATTTGACTTTAAACTGATATGCTTAACATGTCTTCATTAACCCAACCAAAAAAACAGGAAAAATATAACTGAAAAACTATAGATTTCTTTCTTCTAGTATTATATGGGTACCAATGTTCAAATCAATATACTATTTTGTCCGTAAGTTATCGTAACATCAGTCAGACAGGCCGATGAAATTTGAAAACTACATTTTTTGTGATTTAGATACCCTAAAACATGAAGAATTGCAAAACTCCTGGAGGGTGAGTCACCCATAGAATGCTTCCCTTACCTAAGGAAATAAAAATGTATGGCTTCGAAGTTAATTATCGAGAATGGTGCTTATTTTTTTGTCCTAATTGTCTTCACAACACTACGTTTAGAACATACAGTCTGTCACGTAAGAATGTGACCGCTCGCATTCTTGAAAAATGTGCTAGATTCGCCTCTACCAAAAATGAATTATCGCTGACACGTACTTACTGGACAGATTGTAGCTCTGATTTTTTTTGGAAGTGCACGGCTTATACTTTTATTCAATACCCATGTTTCTGTTCCACAGGTAAGTACTGGGAGAACATACTGGTCGAAAACCTGTGCTTTAAGAGTGTTGAGCACATCGGATTTAAATATTCTTTGTAGTCTTCCAAACGCTAACCAGGACATGGATACTCTTCCATCTGCAGTCAAGTTGTTTTTTAACAATTTAGATATTTGGCCCAAGTATATATAACTATCAACCTTCTCTATTTGTGTATTTTCTAATATTATTAAATCTTGGTATTGTTCTGTGTTGTATGTCGTTAGTTAAGTATTTGATTTTATTGATATTTATTTTCAGATCTAGCTCTTTTGACTTTTCATTCAATTCTTCCAGCATTTTTTATAGTTTCTGTCTGTTTCTGGCTATCAATGTCAGATCATCGGCAAGTCTGTGATGTGTTATCTATAGTTATTCCCTATTGTCCTAGTTGAGCGTTTTAAACATATTTTCCAATGCCAACGTGAATAGTTTAGGAAAGATTGAGTCTTTCTGTCTTACTCCACGCTGAGTTTTTATTATATAACATAACAACTACCTTTGGATATATAAAATCAAATTCCTATTGATATATTTACTCTTTGAAGCTAGAAGAAAGTATATAGAAAATATTAAGACCTAAAAAATAATATAAATAATCTGGAATTAAGGTAATTAAATAATTTTAAACCGTCGAAGTTTAATGAAGTTACATCATGCAACAAGAATTTAAATAATTGCTTCACGCCCTATGTAATATTATTAAAATTAATTAAATATTTTTTTGTTTCAATTTCAATACTTATCTGATCGATTTTTGTAAATAATAATACTATTACAACTTAATTAGTCAAATAATTATACTTTAGATTTAATAATTATTTAGCTTTGTAGTTGTTTTTTCTGTTTTAGAGAATTATTTTTTTATTTTTTTTTTGTAGGTAAAACTAACTATGCTGGTATATTATTATCTTAGCCATATTTTGTAAGTATACATTATTTTACTATATATACGTACTTACATTTACCAAAATTATTCTTATTTTTTAAATGTTAGGTAATTTAGAATATAATGTTTTAGTGTAAACCTAACTTTTTAATAAGACAGGTCTAGAAAAATATTTAATTTTGTTTTCTCGGATTATACTTACATATTTTGGGTAATCGCAGCTTTGTCTTTTTTTTAGGACGTCCAAACTTTTCTTGATAAAAGGTAAAAAATTATATAAAATTATACACACTCATTCGACAGCAGTGATCAAATATTTCTTAAATCTTTGAACAGGATTAATGAATAAAACTGAGCTACCCCCTAATTCTCTTATTTGAAGATCTAGGAAAAAAAAATATTAAATGAAGAAATAGCGATTTACAGTCTGTCAAGTAAGAACGTGTCCGCGACAATTCATTTTTGGTAGATGCGATTCTAGTGATTCAACAAAAAATCGGTAGAGTGAACCTTTATCTATTACCCATTTTAGTAAAAGTATCAGTCGATACTTTAGAAGTAGTGTGAAAACCAAATATGATTTAACGACAGGGTTCCAGGTCACAAAGGGTCTCAAACAGGGCTGCTGTATATCCCCAACGCTATTTAAAATCTATTGGGACAGTGCACTGAAGAACTGGAAAAGGAAATGCAGCAGTATGGGATTACCACTGGATGACGATACTACATTGGACAGGACATCGATGATATGGAAAACATGACATGAAAACTTATGGAGGAATATAAAAAATGGGGCCTAGAACTCAATATTAAAAAGACCGAGTACATGTGCGTCGGAGGACAACAGCAGGACTTGAAACTGGCCACAGGACACACCATCAAACACTGTGCCAGTTATAAGTATTTGGGAACGAGAATATCTAGGGACGGAACACTGGAAGAAGCAGTATTCGAGAGGAATATCCAAGGAAGAAAAGCGATTGCAATGCTTAATAGTATACTATGGGACAAAAACATAACCATTGAAAATAAGAAGAGAATTTACAACTCAATAGTGAAAAGTATAACTTACAGGTGTGGCCATTGAAGGAAAGAACAGAAAAAATACTAAAAGCTACAGAAATGGATTTCTGGAGATGAGCAGCCAGGAAATCCAGAAAAGATCGCATACCAAATGACACGATAAGACGAGCTTTAGAAATAAAGCACGATATAGTGGACGAAATCAGAACCCAACAGTTGGTATGGTACGGACATGTACAGAGAATGTCACAAGACCGACTACCTGAAAAGATTTTAAATTGGAACCCTCATGGAAAAAGCAGGAATCAATAAGGAAGTACTAGAGAGAGATCTGGAGGAGGAGGGATGGAGAAACCGGGAGGAGTGGAAATTAGGCATTGGAAGACGGAAGACGTTATAAAACCGATTGATATATATATATATATATATATATATATATATATATATATATATATATATATATATATATATATATATATATATCAGTCGATTCCGATATTTCGTCGAAATCACATAAAATCTAAAATGAGTTACTTGTTTGCGCTTCTGTTCGAGGCAGTCTTTCTTTGTTTTCGTCCAAGGGGCCTAATTGACACATGCTATGCATAATATATATTAAACAGTCGATGTCGTTTGTGAAGAAGTGAGTAAATCATTTTAACGAGATGAAGAATGTGGATGAATTGGCAAAACGTAGCTCGGTAGGCAAAATCACTCCGAAAGTCGAAAAGTGTCTTTGTTTTCTCGGGACCCAAGATTGATGCTGCGTCAAGGAGTGGCAAAATTAAGAAAAACCGGGTTTGAATGTGTCCCATGAAACCATTCGACGACATCTTCGTGCTCATTATTCCGAAGCACGTTGGAGAAACCTGTGCTGGGCGAAAATCACGTCGCAAAGCGTCTCACTAGGGCCCACGATAAGATACTAGAGTGGCCCTCACAATCGCGGGATGCCCACCATATTGGTTCCTTGTACAGAGAAAGCTCAGAGAAAAGACTCTTAGGACTTTGACTCAGTTTGTCTCTCTAGATTCGAAAAAATTTGGAGATCATTGCGGCGCGAGTAAGCAGAAAATCTCGTCAATAGCATGTTTTGAAGATGCCAGGCGATTATTGAAGCAGGAGGCGAACTTACTAAGATAATTGCGCGGTTGTTAGCACGCTGATGGCAAAAAATTTTCTCGAAACACATTTTTTAAGAATACGAGCGGTCACGTTCTTACTTAACCGACTGTACATAATTTTTTAAGGAATTAAAACAAAGACAATCGCGCATTAAGAATTTGAGAACATATATTACAGGATCACCCATATAAAATTTTACCACTGCGAGAGAAAAACAAAGAATTACCTTTAGACTTTTGTCAGGCGATAAAGCAACATATGGAACATGATGCGCAAGTGTTTCATAGAATTGTTGGCATGGATAGGCCACTTTTCTTAACCAACAAAGTTCTTAAGAGAAGAGATATTCACCTTTGGGCTAACAAAGGAAAACACTCTGGGCGTCAATTAATTCGGGTTTAGTGAGGTTATATAATGAACAATAGAGTAATGGGGTCAATATTTTTTAAAAGAAATGTTAATAGGGCAACATACTTGGAAACAAATTATAGGGCGATAATCTGTCAGCAAGACGACTTTTCGCTTTCCCTGGCTGGAGATTTGACTATGTTGGATATCTCTTTATGGAGCTATTTAAAAGATGAAAGAGACCTGACAGTTAATCGTCTAAGGGGGACAATTGTACAGAAGAAATGATCAGGGCCGACGAATCATTTTAGCAGCCATAAAAACAGAAAAACGAATTTATCGGAAATGCATTAAACAGAATTAGAGACATGTTGAGCATCTAATATAATCAATGAACAATTTTTTTTTACATTTGTTGGGCTCAGTTCCTGATAGTTTGCACCTCCTCGTATAATTTATTTTTATTTATTTTGACAATGTTTCATTTAAGGTATGATTATATTTACTGGGAAATGTATTTCAGTTAGGGAATTCTTCTTTGATTTTAATAAAATATATATTGTCATTGTGCTTGTTTTGTATTATGTTTATATCCTCCTTCTTAATCCTATTACTCTGGCAAGAGTTTAGTGGTGATATGTTTCGATTGCAAGGATCGTGCTACTCCATGAATCAGGGTCCTGAGCGTGCATGGAATGTCCTATGAGCGGCTTCACCTGGTTTTCCCATCGATTAGGAGATCTTCCTCTTGGGCGTTTAACATTTATTTTTCCCGTCCACCATAAGTTTTTCTAGATCGTTTCTTCCAGAGAGTTGCCCAAAGTATCGGAAGTACGATTGATTTATTTTGGTGGATAGACGATTCTATATACTCAGTCGGCTTAGAATGGAGACATTATTTAGGGTATCCTCAACATTCTTCTGCATACCCAAAGACGTCAGTTTTTCTTCGAGCCACAAAATTTATCGTCCAAGTTTCTGAGGCGTAGGTAACTATAGGAATATTAGTGCATTAATAAGCTTTAATTTGTTATTTTGAGATATTGCTGAGTCCTTCCAAATCTTGGTCAGTCTAGTTACTGCATTTCGAGCTGCATTTAGTTTTCGTTGTATTTCTTTATCGTGTAAGGTGTGAACTTACCCGCTTTTTGAGGCGTTATTTTGTAGCCTATGAAAAGGTGTTTAATTGCGCCCCACCTTAATTTCTGATAATGAATCGAGTGAACCCTGATTTTAAAAGAACTAAAGAAATTAAACACACACTAGCTCAGTTTTCTTTGGTAGAAAGATATGGGTAAGAGATAATTTTTGTACGTCTTTTTGGATTTATTTTCTATTTTTTTAAAAAGCTTTAGCTGTACGATTTTTTTTGGGCACCATTCATTTTAAAATAGAAAGGATCTAACTTCAGCTAAAAAAATGAAAAAATACTGAAGGGTTTTATGGTTATTAATTAAAAAATTAGTTTGGTACAGCCGTCCTTATCCTGAAAAGAAAGATAGGTATTCAGTGAGACACTAGCTTTAATCAACAAAAAGAAAATTTATTCAAGTTTTTAAAAATAAAAAGTTCTAACCTTTGCAGTTCTACAAAAAAATTCTAGCCTAACTAGTAGTTATTACATTTAAATTCTGAACTATGACCACCCCGAAGACGAAAAATAGTGCTTTTCACTTCACTTTTTAGTCAGTTTTAAATTACTGTTAAGGCACTACTCAGGGACAGGTCTATTGAAGTATGCTTTGGTAACTTACTGTTCTTATTCCTGCTTTGATGGAATACGACCGATTTCACACTTTTCTAGCAAACACTTAGAGAGCCCACTACGGCTTTTCGTTAAGAAACTGGTGCTTTACTTAGCTCGCATGATGGTTGTTATGAGCTTTTTCTGTAGCTCAGTCGAAGGAAGCCTACTTGGCGGCTCCGATGCAATTAGCCTCGCCTACTCGGCGGCTGGATGGAAATTAGCCCCTGAACAGTCGTT
The DNA here is from genome assembly GCA_019049505.1 of Pachyrhynchus sulphureomaculatus. Taxonomy (NCBI): domain Eukaryota; kingdom Metazoa; phylum Arthropoda; class Insecta; order Coleoptera; family Curculionidae; genus Pachyrhynchus; species Pachyrhynchus sulphureomaculatus. The sequence goes on from JAHKBH010000146.1 coordinate 17,059, forward strand.
TCTCGGACCCTTAAATAAACCATGCAAACTCTGCCGGTAATATGGCGACGCCGGAACCAAAACTGCGGATACACACATTTCACCAATCGCGGCGTAGCGGTAGATTCGGTCAGGAACCCGCACTGCACAGTATATACCGAACGTCTTGGAATCTCTGTTTAATATACCGTTCGATACAAAAATGAAAATAAGTACAATTTGAAGTGAAAAATCAGTAACATTACATGGTCTTAAAATCTAGGAAAAAATGAATGTTACATTTACCCCCTTCCAAAAAGAAATAGACTACACTAGTCTATTAAACTTAGGCTACTTATGAAAAGGTACAAAGTGGTACACTATCACTTAATACTAAGGTCAGAACTTAAAACAAAAGTACAAACTTCGGACCTTACTACTAGCACTTAACTTAATTAAGCACTAATATTAAGTACAATGAAAACCAAATGAAAATCTTTGCAAGTACACAAGAATCTTATAACTAGACTTAACTTAATTAAGCACTAAGGTTAAGTACATCAAAAAGTAAATAAAAATCCTTGCATGAACATAAGAAATACCTGTTCAAAGTAACAATCGCGGTCTTCTTATATAAAAGAATCAGCTCTGTTATTGTTACCAAAACAAAAAAAAAATTAACTTTGTCTAGACTCTTGTCTAAATCAAAAAAAGTGAACTGAAATAAAATATGAACACCCCCCTTAAAATATTTTAAGGATTGTCTGAAAATTTTTCTATTTCAGCAAAAGAAATTTATAAAAATTCTTAAATAAAGAAAAAAAATAAAAAATGATTCTAGTGCAAACACTTACACTAAAAAGAAAAAGTCTTGTCAGACCATTTAGCACTAGGCCAAAAAAAAAAAAAAAAATATCTGGATAAATATCCAGACAAACGCTCGGGAAAAATCGCCATCCATGCTCTAGCTCATCACTAAGAGAACATTCTAAATCTAGTATCACTACTAGTCGCACTCGGAAAATAATCGCACTCTATCGCGCAATGTCGACGTCCTAAGACATCTAGACATGCTAAAATCGCTAGGGAAAACTCTACATTGCGCAATGTCGACGTCCTGAGACATCCAGACATGCAAAAATCGCCAGGGAACACTTCAGCTCATCGCCAACTAAACACTATGGTATATCGCCAGAAAAAAAACCTCGGCTCCTCGCCAAGAAAACATTCTGGTATATCGCCAGAAAAAAGCCTCGGCTCCTCGCCAAGAAAACACTCTGGTATATCGCCAGAAAAAACCTCGGCTCCTCGCCAAGAAAACACTCTGTAAATAGTCCTCGACTACACAAAGTCTGCGTTCTAAAAGAACAAACTCGCCATTAACATAGTGAGCAGCTATAAAAGCTAACAATATCACTATAGGCACAGTGAATAGCTGCAAAAGCTAAAATTCACTCTAAACACAGTGAATAGCTATAAAAGCTAAAATTCACCAAACTGAATGATCCTGCTTCAAAAAGCAATGTTCACTAAGAACAGAATGATTAGTCCGCGCGCAACTAACATTCAAGGAAACATTCCTAACATAACTATATGAGACAGCAAGTCTCGAAATAGGACCTCCCTAAAGTCATAATCCTAAATATAGGAGTCCATAAGCAAAACGACTCAAAATCTCGCATTTTGAGCACATGCCCTCAGGCAACCAACATACACCGAAATATATACAGAAATATGTACAGAAATATATACAGGAGTTCAAATCCCAAACTCTTGGTTATGATGACTTCATACTGAGCTTGGTGAAAGCTCTTAGCAAAAGCTAATCAAATCTTCGGCACATCGCACCAAAGTGACAAATCTGCCTAGAAACATGAGCCGGAAAAAAAAACGCCCTCCGTCATTCTTCAGGGTGGCTACACAGAGATATAAAACTTAACCAGCATTGCGCTTCTCCAAGTTGCATGAAGAACCCTCGTGTACTGGTCTCGCCCTAGAACAACAACGAAAAGAATTTAATCCATCCCACATAACAGGAGACAAACACCTCACCACGATATACTGAAAGGTGGAGACAATAAAATACGGAAATGGTGACCCTGGTGTCCACCAACAAAAGGGAGTGGATTATAGCATCCACTTAACTGAAACGGTGTCTACCACACCACCATAAGTCAAAAAAAAAATTTAATCAATAGGGTGTTCCGAAACACACTACTGCCAACAGCCTGTCACCACTAATAGGCTAATTGGAGCTGAGGTCGACTACAGTAGCTAGGCTCTCCTTTGGTTCAAATAGAAATAACCATTGGGTTCGCCCTCCATAGACTACCCTTCCAATCAGTCTGTTCCTCAGGAAGACTAACTCCCTGCCAAACGTCGTAACGGCATCTGTTAGCACCCGGTGCATCACAGCCTGTAAAAACAAATAACTCATGGGATACAACCTAAAAGGTTTACAAGGTTGACTTAACCAAGCTTCTAACGGAAATTTCCAAACTACGAAAATGAGCTTAAAAAGCTACATGAAGCAAAAATTTCTCAATTTTTCGGTGGCAACGCAACAAAACTTTTGAAGACGACAAGAGCTTTTCCAGCTTAATCAGAAACAAGAAGAAAACATCGTTGACAGCTAAAATATTCGATCATGGTGTTAATCGTCTTCCTAGACAATAGCCTCTAGAAGAAACTGCTACAGGTATCAGGCATAACCGTTTTCTGTCAGCCCAAACTCCTAGATTACCTCTTGGAAATCTAAAAATTCGGTTAGGAATCTTCCTTCACTGCGCTAGCCTGTCTTGACAAGGTTCTCATCTCGGTATCAGATTTTGATCATTTCTTTGTGAAACGACTGTCTTACTCTGCTCTCATCTCCTGTAAATGATCAGCCTTTAGTTCTCCTGCAGAACTTCAATTTTCTATCAATCTGATAGTAGACCGAAAAAACTCAACATACGCCTATGAGTCCATGCAAAAAAAATTTTAAAAAAATTAGTGACTCAAAGGTAACGTTTAAAACGGCTCTGAAAAAAAAATAGAAAACACCCTCAGTTTGTCAATTCAGAAGAAGATCTAAATCAAAATAATCCAAGTCTTAGGCTTACTGGATAAACCAAAATCAATTTACTCTTAATTGCACCCAACATACACCATTAGGGTAATAAAAATACACCCACTCGGGTAACGAACTTTGAAATTGCTCTTAAAAATTTTGACTCTACATCACACTACACGAGCTACATCTTGCGCTTGTCCTAACTCAAGATCACCTTGGATTGCCTCTAATCAAAATTTCGCTTCCAAGTGTTAAGAACTGGATATTATTTGGGGTCATAAGCAAATCAAATCCCGCGACCACCGACATACCAGTCTTATGATATATCCTGAGTGTGACTCTTTCGCAAGCTCGCAACAGCTGAGTCGATGCTAAACATCAACTACAATCATCAACCTAAGTTTGGATATGATCAGTACCCAAAACCTTAGCAAAAAACTATAAAAGTAAGCTATACTCTGCTCAACTTTTATAACAGTCAAAAAAAACGAGGTCGTCACCTCTACAGAGCAACATCAAAAAAAAAAAAGTAAAGCAATTAAGATAATGTAAATATAAATTATTCTTCTTCTGACAAACTTTCACTAGGGTTAGGTCCGTTGAATGGTTTTAAGTCTTTAATATGCCATCGTCCTACTTTAGTCCCATCTAAATTAACTAAACCATAAACTAAATCTGAAATCTTTTCTCTAATCACGCAATGCACATACTTAGGTACCAACTTAGACGTGAATTTATCAGCTGCACTGGAAAGAATTTTATTTTTTCGCCAAACGTGATCACCTATTTTAAAGGCGAAATCCCTTTTTCTAAGTTGTAAGACTTACTGTTCCGTTCATAAGCCTTATGTATCTTACTACGCACGTCGGTGAAAATATCTTTTAAACCCTTTAAATTTTCGGCGTACGCACCCCTGTTACCCGGAATTATTTCGCTGTCAACATTGACATCCAAATCTAAATTTTTATAATACGATCCGGATAGAGGTATATGTCTGCCGTAAACTAAGAAAGACGGTGTGAACCCGGTTACTTCGTGTCTTGCGGTATTTATCGCTTGTTGGATTTTGGAAATATTGCCATCCCAAGTGTCATGTGAATCCACGTAACTTCTTAAAGCGGTCCCGACTGTTCGGTTATTACGTTCCACAAAATTACATTGGGGAGAGTACACGGGATTAAAACGGATGTTAAAACCATAAGTTGCACTTAAGCTCTTAAAACTTTTAGAGGTAAACTGAGTACCGTTATCGCATATTAAGAGCGATGGGACCCCGTGGATTAGAAAGACATTATTTTTTTTTCCAAAATTCTCTCTATATATCCAGCTTTAGAGCTTTTCAAAGGAAATAGCATGGTATACTTTGTAAACCAGCAAGAAACCACGAGAAGCCATTTATTTCCCTTTTTTGAACGGGGGAATGGGCCTACTAGATCAGCTGCTATGACTTGAAAAGGGTAATTAACCGTTTTCTCTTTTCCCATCAGTCCCATAGGTAGTGCATTTGGAGATTTCTGCGCTCCACATACTTCACAAGTCCTCACAAACTTTACGATGTCAAAACGCATTTTTGGCCAATAATACTGTTCCTGAACCCTGTGAAGAGTTTTATAAAAAGCCAAAATGACCAGAAGTAGGAGGAGTGTGACACATGTCTATAATTTCCTCTCTCTGTGGTTTAGGAACTAGTATTTTCCACTCGGGTACATTAACTTTTAAAGGCAACTGGTTTGGGATAAACTTGTACACGAAATCATTTTCCACTTTCCACTGCGGAAAATTTTCAGGAAATTCTTTAATTTGCTGCCGTAAATTGTCGTACCATGGGTCAATGCGATCTAGTCAACTGTATCAATTCTTACGCCAATCTCTGCATTAAGACTGTTTTCATCCGCTGTATGATCTGGGATTCTTGACAAAGCGTCAGGAATAACATTGTGGACTCCTTTTCTATGAATTAAATTAAATGTATGTTGTCTCAGCCTAATCGCCCAACGCGCTAGTTTGCCACTAGGGTTTTTAATAGAATTAAGCCACAATAGACTATAATGATCTGTTATGACCGTGAAAGGAACACCTTCTATGTAAGGTCGAAATTTTTCGATGTTAAAGAGTACTGCTAAACATTCTTTTTCAACAACCGAATAGTTACGTTCAGCCTTTGATAAAAGTTCTACTGGCATACGCTATCACTCTTTTCTCACCATTGATTTTCTGTGTTAGGACGCCCCCTAAACCGGTATTAGAAGCATCACTAGAAATATAAAACTGTTGGGAAAAATCTGGTTGGGATAAAATTGGAGCTGAAACCAATAGCTCTTTAATCTTTATAAAAGATTCTTCGGCTGCCTTTGTCCAATCTATCGATTGTCCTTTTTTTCGTCCTTTCAAAAGTCATTAATAGGCGACAACAGGTAGAAAAATTCTCGATAAAACGTCTGTACCATGAACACATTCCTACGAAGCGCTTAACTTCGTAGTATTAGTAGGTCTCGCATAATTAACCATGCTTGCTACTTTATCCGGATCGGTACGCAAGGAATTTGAGCCTACGATATAGCCTAAAAACTTTAGAGAAGTTTTGAAAAAATCACATTTGCTCAAATTTATCGTCAGTCCGGCCTCTTTCAATTTATTTTTTACTTCTTTAAGTAAGCGAATATGCGATTCGAAGTCTTCCGATGTTACTAAAATATCATCTAGATAGGTAAAAATATGTGGCTCATATTTCGGACCAAATATAGCGTCTACTAAACGTTGCTGAGTTTGAGCAGCGTTCTTTAGACCAAACGGCATAGTGACGAACTGAAATAGACCTCGGCCTACTACTGCAAAAGCGGTCTTTTCCTTAGAGGATTTGTCTAAAGGAATTTGCCAGAAAGCCTTTCTAAGATCTATCGAGGATACATACTTAGCATTCCTGAGTGATGTCAAAATTCTGTCGATGTTCGGTAATGGGATAGTTATCAAATTTGCTGACCTCGTTGAGCTTTCTACCGTCAAAGCATAGACGATATCACTCCGAGTTTCAACATTTCGTCTAACTCCTTATTTAATACTTTTGACATGTACGGAGACATGGCGATGGGCCTTGTCTTTACAGGACTGGCATCAGCCGTATCTATAGACATGGTGATTTTTTTTCGTTCGGCCTAACCTATCTTTACTACTAATTTCCTCTGAAAGAGCTTATTACTTTTTCTGCCTTCAAGCGTTCCGTCCGCGAGAGATCATCTAGGGTACATAGACGCGAGAAAAGGTTTTCTAAAGAACTTTCTGAATAACAATCTTTAAAACTTGTTTGAGAATTGACTTCTAGGGACTGTGGATACCACGAATTATTTTTAAAATTTACTAAAATTCCGAATTTTTGTGCAAAATCACATCCTAAAACCAAAGTATGTGATAGAGAAGGTACTACTAAAGCAGAAATTACTAAACAATGACCATTGCAGGCTAGCGGCAACTCAACCGTACCTAAAACTTTTAGACGGCTGCCATCTGCAGTGGTAACACTTCTATTTTTGACGTGGCATATTTTTATACTTAAACGACTTAAAATTTTAATACCATTCTGACCTATACAACGGAGGCATTTGCACCAGAGTCAAATAAAGCCGAGAAATGGGCACCTAATAGATTTATCTCGATATGCGGTCTGTTATCTGAATATTTATGCACGAATAAAGGAGACATGTGACCATTTGGAGAAGCAGGAGTTTTAACTTGAGAAGGAGGAATTTTTATATACTTAAAAAAAATCTGAAACTTTTTGTAACTATTTAGTCCAATCTGATCTATTGGAATATTTCTTTACTTAAGATCCTCGTTAGAATCTTTCTTTTATCCGCGACCGGACGTTCTGAGAAAGTACGACGGATTTTCAGTTCATAGTCTAATTCATTTTCCAGTAGGTGATTGACTTTTAAAATTAAAGGCTTCCATGATAAATGAATAAAATTTAAAAGAATTGTTTAAAAAATCATAAAAATATTTCTCCTGTGCTCCCAATAGTCTAAATAAAATAAAAAATATGTAAAGGCACTTAAAATATGTAAACTTCTTTACTAAACATTAAAAAAAAATCTTCGACAATTTCAAAAAAATTTCTAAGTATCGCCTTGTATTAAAATTCCTTTATTAAGATATGTTAAGAATTTTCAACAAAAAATCTCCAAATACCGTTTCGTATCAGCAAAGTATTTTTAATATTCATGCAAAACATCGGTGAAAAAAAACGTACTGTTTTTTGTTTCGGTTCACCGCAAAATAAATTTAACACTGTAAAAAATTAAAGTAAACCAGCACATCTGCTAATCTGAGCTATAAAGTAGCTTTTAAGAAAAAAGTAGGAATCTCTTATCTTAGAGTCAACAACAAAATTCAAATATCTACCATCAGATAAATTGAAATAAAAAATTCTACAAATTTCCTGCTTTTGTCTTACTGCTATAGTGTAGTTTCGTTTAATAAATATTATGAAATAAAAATATCTGCAAAGTTAGAGCTTTTATTTTGTTCGAAAGCTAGTACACTGAACCCTTTAAAAAAATAAAATTCCAAAAGCCCCGCGTTGACAGCGCTATTTTGTAGCCTAGGAAAAGGTGTTTAACTTGCGCCCCACGTACACTGCGTTTTTGTAAGGTGTGAAAAAGTGTTCTCAGTTTGAGGCATCTTTTTTTTTTGTACCCTGTGAGAAGTTGTTTGTCCCACGCTTGAGCGCAATTTTGTAACCTTTGAACTTACCCGCTTTAATTTCTGATACTGAATTGAGTGAACCTGATTTTAAAAGAACTAAAGAAATTAAACACACACTAGCTCAGTTTTCCTTGGTAGAGAGATATGGGTAAGAGATAATTTTCTTACGTCTTTTTGGAATTCATTTTCTATTTTTTTTAAAAGGCTTTAGCTGTACAATTTTTTTTGGGCACCATCCATTTTAAAATAGAAAGGATCTAACTTCAGCTAATAAAATGGAAAAATGCTGAAGGGTTTTATGGGTATTAAAAAAAGAATTAGTCTAGTACAACTTATCCTGAAAAGAAAATAAGTATTCAGTGAGACACTAGCTTTAATCAACTAAAAGAAAATTTATTCACGTTTTTTAAAAATAAAAATAAAAAGTTCCAACCTTTGCAGTTTTACCAAAAAAATTCTAGCCTATCTAGTAGTTGTTACATTTAAATTTTAAACTATTATAAACCCCCGAAGACGAGAAATCGTGCTTTACACTTCACTTTTTAGTCTGTTTTACATTGCAGTTAAGGCGCTACTCTCGAATAAGTCTATTGAGGGAGTATTTTGTTGACTTACTGTTTTTTATTCCTGCTGTGATCGACTACGCCCGATTTCACACTTTTTCTTAACAAACACTTAGAAAGCCCACTACGGCTTTTAGTTAAGACACTGGTGCTTTTTACTTAGCGGCTCTGATGGAAAATTAGCCTACTTCGGCTCAGATGGAAAATAGCCTCTCGGCTTAGCGGTACTGCCTGGCTGCGGCTAGATGGAAAACAGCCCGGCAGCGGCTTGATGGTACTGCCTGGTTGCGGCTGGATGGAAAACAACCTCGATTCGAGCTCTGCCGAGCCTTAAATAAACCGTGCGACTTTGCCCGTAATATCACGACGCTCCAATCAAAACTGCGGATCAAACATTTCACCAATCGCGGCGTAGCGAGAGGTTCGGTCAGGAACCCGCACAACACAATATATACCGAACATCTTGGAATCTCTGTTTAATATACCGTTCGATACAAAAATGAAAATAAGTACAATTTGAAATGGAAAAAATCAGTAACATTACATGGTCTTAAAATCTAGGAAAAAATGAATGTTACAACCCTTCCTAGTTTTACGACGGACATACTAAAATTGGGCCCAAAGTTTGCTACAGAAATTAAACAAGAAAAACAATTTCCTACAAAAAATATAATCTGCAACATTGAAACAGGTATTAACAACCTGAAGAATGACGAGAAAAATGAATTGAGAACAAAAACTTATAATTAGTAATTTTAAAAATAAACTAAGAAACAAGAAAAATAATTTACCATTTTCTACAAAATTTAAAAAAAAAAAAAAACACAAAATTTTCTAAAAGATAATCCCCAGATAAAAGTTCTTAGAGCAGACAAAACAAACAAAGCGGTTATTATGACGTCAAGTGACTATGATAGCAAAATGTTGCAATTATTGAATAACAAAAAAACATACAAACAAGTTAAACGGGATCCAATAAATATATATTAAAAAAAAAAATGAAATAATTCCAAAATCCAAAAATATATGGCCTTCCAAAATTACATAAAGAAGGCATTCCGCTACGCCCCACCTTAAACTTACTCATCAAAATTTCTAAAAAACATCATTAGCAATATAATTAACAAAAACGAATACTATATTAAAGATTCATTTCAATTCAAAGAGAAAATTAGAAAAATTAAAGTTCCCGAAAATTATATATTAGTCTCACTTGACGTCATATCCTTATATACGAACATACCAATTGCCTTGGCCATAAAAAATAATAAAAAAAAAATGGATAGATAATAAGAAATACACTGATATTCCTTTAGAAGAAATGGTCAATGCAATCGAACAAACATTAAATTCAACCTAATTTATATATGAGACCAATGTATATAAACAAATAGAAGTATGTGCCATGGGAGCATCCATATCCACTGTGGTACCCCAACTTGTAATGGAAGACCTAGAATCTACTGTTTTATCTCAATTTGAATTTCAGATCCCGTTTTTCTGTTGATAGATAGATATAGATGATTGCATAACAGCAGTCCCCCCCAAAAGCAAATCGAATATATATTAAAAAAATTTAATCAACACCACGAAAAATTACAATTCACCTATGAAAAGGAAATGAATAGTAAAATCAATTATTTGGACATGACCTTGTACCATCAAGAC
>JAHKBH010001486.1:0-24974 GCA_019049505.1 Pachyrhynchus sulphureomaculatus
GAGTCTCGACAAAGCGTCAGGAATAATATTATGGATTCCTTTCCTATGAACTACAAACGTAAGTTGTCTCAGCCTAATAGCCCAACGCGCTAGTTTGCCATTAGGATTTAGATACAGTTAAACCATAATAAACTATAATGATCCGTTATAACCCTGAAAGTAACACCTTCTATGTAAGGTTGAAATGTTTCAGTAATAAAGAGTACTTTCTCTTTCGACAACTGAATAATTGCGTTCTGCTTTTGATAAGGTTCTACTAGCATATGCGATCACCCCCTCCTTATCAATGATTTTTGTGTTAAAATGCCTCCTAAACCTGTGTTAGACGCATCACTGGAGATATAAATCTCTTATGAGAAATCCGGTTGGGATAAGATTGGAGCTGAAACCAATAGCTCTTTAATTTTTATAACAGATTCTTCTGCTGCTTTTGTGCAGTTTATAGGCTGTCCGTTTTTTTCGTCGTTTCAAGAAATCATTAATAGGCGACAACAGGGTAAAAAAGTTTTTTATAAAACGTCTATATCAAGAACACATTCCTACAAAACGCTTAACTTTATAGTAATAGTATTAATAGTTCTTGCATAATTAATCATACTTGCTACGTTATCCATGTTAGTACGCAAAGAATTTGCGTCTGATAACATAAAACTTTAATGATATTTTGAAAAAATCACATTTGCTTAAATTTATCATCAGTCTCGCATCTCTCAATTTACCTTTTACTTTTTTAAGCAAACGAATATACGAATGGAAATCCTTCGATGTTACTAAAATGTCATCCAGATAAGTAAAGATATTTGGACCAAATATATCATCCACTAGTTTGCACAGCGTTCTTTAGACCAAATTGCATCGTGACGAATCTAGAGGATTCGTCTAAAGGAATTTGCCAGAAAGCCTTTTTAAGGTCTATTGAGGACACATACTTAGTATTCCGGAGTGATGCCAAAATTCTAGCCATATTTGGTAGTGGGTAATTATCAAATTAGCTGACATTTTTGAGCTTTCATCCGTCAAAGTACAAACCAATAAGACTGGAGAACAACTATTTAATATTTTTGACATGTACGGAGATACGGCAAAGGGACTTGTCTTTAAAAGACTGGCGTCAGCCGTATCTATAGGCATGGTGGTTTAATTCGTTCGGCTTAACTTATTTTTACTACAAATTTCCTTGAAGGAATCTATATTTTTCCTGATTTTAAACGTTCTGTCTTCGAGAGATCATCTATGGTGTATTGACGCGAGAAAAGGTTTTCTAAACAGCATTTTGTATAATGATCATTAGAATTTATTTTAGAATTGACCTCGAGTGACTGTGGAAACCACGAGTTATCTTTAAAATTTGCTAGAATTCAAAATTTTTGGGCAAAATCACATCCTAGAATAAAATTGTGTGATAAAGAAGGTACTACCAGAGCAGAAAAATAATTAACTCAACTGTACCCAAAACTTTTTAGTGGTTGCCATCTGCTGTGGTAACACATTCATTTTTGACAGGATATTTTTATACCTAAATGACTGACTGAAAATTTCGGTATGATTCCCATTTATTATTGATATATTAGCGCCAGAGTCGAATAAAGCTAAAATAACACCTTAGAGATTTATCTTTATATACGGTCTGTTATCTATGCTACTTTTGCACGAATAAAGGGGACATTTGAACATTTAGATAGTCAGGAATTCTACCAGAGAATGAAAAAGTTTATAGACCGTACGAAATTAAAATTCAGATTTATTGAGATATTTATGTTTGTCTACGTCTACAGGATATATTAGAGTGGTGACCTTACTGCGAAAATAAGCTCGCGACTTAACAAAATGATTAGAAGCTGTTTTTCTGGACTTAGTATATCTGCCTCTGTAATATACAATCCTTACTAGTTTATCGTACATTTGGGGCGTAATGCTAACTTCACACCAGTTCCACATTTGAAACAAAATACCCTCTTAGGTGCGGTACAACTTTGATAAGTATGATTCAGACCTTTACAGTTCTAACAAGTGATAATTGCAGTTCTTTAAACCGACTTGTCATTCTTATTAGCCGCACTATTACTAATTTTAATATCATTGTTTTTTTTTCTTTTTCACTTTTTTTAGGCTGGCCCCAAAATTTCGATTGAAATTTCATTTTTTTATCTGCTAGAACTCCACTTTGGCCATTTGGATTATAATTCACTTGATGTATATTAGTCTCACCCTTTGGTCTGTTCTTTTCCAATAAATAATCAGTCTCTTCTTGTTTTCTATATAACTCTGCGAGTTCTGCTACCGACTTAATATCTAGTAGAGTTAACCGATTGACGAAACCGGGTAGCATATTCCTACGTATAAATTTTACTTTTGTTATTTTCAGAGGCTTGGTGGATAGCCTACAGAATAAAGATTTCATGTGAGCAATAAAAATCACAGTGGATTTTTTTTTGTCGCCTTCTCTTTATTTCTGACCACATTATCACAATGCGAGAAGTCCTTCTTTAATCTTTCCACTAAAGAAAGCCAGTTAATACTTTTGAACCAAATGTATATAGCTCATTCCTAGCTTGAGCTAATTCAGTCAGCCGTTCCAAAAAAGAACAGGATCTTCTTGAGCCTCTATTAAATTTCAATTGCCATTCTCTGACAGAAATATTTCTCGCTGCACAATTCACAATTGAAGCAGGTACATTTATAACTGGAGTTGCAATTGGCAAGCTGGTGTAACTCATGACCAGGAACTATCTTTTCAACAAGATTTGCTTCCATGAGTACACACTTAGCTACTGTTTCTCGAGCATTCTTGAAAAACTTCGATGCTTCCTCTTCCATTCAATGGAATTCTCTGTACTCGACCCGCTACATGAGATAAACTTGGCTTAACCGGTGTACCAGTGAATTACTTGGATCTCCGTCATAGTAGTATAGCTGGGGCGCTTCTAGGCCCTGTCCATCCTTGAGTTACCAATAGCCGAAGAATTGACCTTGCTAGCCGAAGAGTGACCTTAAGATGTGCAAGAAGTGTACAAGAAGTGGTCGACAATGACGTAATTTGTCCAGTGGCTGTTGAAACAATGCCCTTTTGTCAAGTTTAGATGTTGAAAAGGTCCTTATAGAGAAAGAATAGGTGTAAATAGGAATGAATAAGGTGTAAATAGGTGTGAATGGGTGTAAATAGGTGTAAATAGATGTCTTAAGAGTCTGCAAGACGTGATCGTCAATGACGTCACAAGCCCAGTGGATGTTGAAACAGTGTCTTTTTGGCATGAAATTAGGGTTTAACGTTGTGTTTAGCGTAACGGTAAATGTTTTACCGTACCGTTATTAGGTAGTTGGCAATAGGGATTTTAAGAGGGTACCTCAACTTCGTTAATCTTGAAACTTTCGTTGAAGTTGTGTAGAGTAATATGGGGTAACAGTGGTTCAGTAGGTAATATTTTAGTTGGAATTGTGTGCAAAAAGGCCTTATTTGAGTGTTTCTTAGGTGCTAAAATTGGTAAATGTTCCCCTATTTTGTTAATTGGCGCCGTAAAGTCTATAAAAATGTTCAAGATAAGGTAAAATGTAAACAAAATGTGTGATTAATGTGTGATCCATGGTAATTTTTGTAAGTAAAAACAAGTAAACATGTGACTCGATAGGTCATGAAAATAGATAAGAAAGGTCAAAATTCGGAGATAAGGAGTTGAGTGAACGTATTGGGGAATGTAAGAATGTGCAAAAACTTATGTTAATAGCAAAATTCCATGCAAAATATGAAAATTTGTTGAGACTTCACCAAAACTGGATAAGAAAGGTAAAATTTTGTTGATAATGAGTTGGTGCAAATGCATTGTAGAGTGTAAGGTTTGTAATATTAGTAAAATTATATGTTAAAATAAGATGAGCCTAGCCTAGCCTAGTTTGAACTCGTTGAAATGTTTGTAACTCATTGGTTTCTATAGGAGATGATGTGAGAATGAAACACAAGTGTGAGCACAGATTTAAGAAAATATATTAATAAATTCATAAAATATTATAAAATAATACAAAATGTTAAATGTTACAAAATGTTACTAAATTAAGCAGATATAAGAACTATATTAAATGAGAAAGTATTATTAAATGTATAACTTTACAATATTTACTGCATAAAAGAATTGATCTATTCATGTGTTATTCTGTTGGTTTCCAAGGTTTCACAGGTGAGCGGAAAAAAAAGTAACAATATTATGGTGTTAACCCACAGTATTTGCATTTTGAATTCGGTGGGATAGGTTTTCTTTATGCATTTATCACATATTATACTTGGGAATCCTTCACAACGAGCACATTCCTTAAAATCACATGTATCAATCTGACAGTCTATGCATTTAAATATCTGAAAAGTAAAATATTAATAAGTAACATATGTATGGCTCAATTTCTTACAATAAATTGTTTAAAACAAGATTCTCTTTGTATGTTCTAAACAGTTAAAATACGGTTGAGTCCTTCTTCTCTTTTTGTTTAAGTAGTTATTGAAATATTTGTTATAATCATTAAATGTTGATTCTTGGTAGTCGAGTTCATATTTCACTCTCCTCCAATATGAATGTGTCACAGAATCATATAATTCTGCTAAATGGAAACGATGTTGGATTTCAATCCATTCCTAGTCGTACATAGGCTTATATATATAAGAAGAAAAATCTCTTCGAGGAAAATTGGTAGCAAGTTCGTTTTCAATGTTTTTCAATTGTTCCTTTGCTGGAATGTTGACATCGAAGAGTTGCTATAAGTAAAATTAGGAATCAGGAATTTTCTCATCATAGTACAAGTCCTGTATGGATATCGGTAGTAGTAAGAACCATAATACCATGAAGCGCCAAGGAATTTGAGCAAAAAACATAAAAATTTTGTACACTGTTTGCAAAATTGGCATTTGGAATTAAGTTAATAAATTGTTCCCTTTCAAAAGGATGAGGATGATGCTGAGTCTGAAAATATGAGTTATATTAATATTATAGACTGATATTGTTTGTAAATATTTTTATTACATTTGTTGAGTTCAGCCCAGAGCATCATCTAGGGAAACGGTTTTTAAACCGAATAGAAGCAAAATAGATTACTTTCTGAAAAGAAAGAATACGAAGGATCATCATTATAACCCCAGGGGACAGTGTCTGTGTAAATATAATTAATGATTCGTTTATCATCATAGGGACTTAAACCTGTTTTCTGCTGTTCGACTGTATAAACGTTATGTCTCTCATTACGTATCGAATTTTGAGTTACTTCAATTTTGGTATGGTTAAATAAACATTTATAATAATCTTCGAATGAAATTAATTTTAGAGCAGAGGATTGAACACCTTTGGCCTTTTTGACTATTTCAACATTTGAGATAATCTTTGTGTTGTGTTCTTCGATAACATTATTGTTATTATTATTGTTGCTATTAAGCACTTTAAAAGTATACATTTTAGAACGTATTCCAATAAACTCAATCATGATTTTTCCATTATTTTCATCCTTTATGAGACGATAGATTTTCTTATTTTTAAGAGGTATATTATATATTATTTTCAGGATAGTTAGAAGTATCAAACATGTCGATATCTTCTTTAATATGTGCACAAATATCATCTACGTTGAACTGGTATATAAGACTATCTGTGTCTGTATATAACCATTTTGAGTTCGACCAAATTTTTGCTTAATGTAATTGTAGTGAAATTTATATAAAATAGTTTTTGATATGTCTAGAATTGACATTCCAAGATAAATAGGTTTATTTAATTTTACATTTAATCTTTTCATTTCAATTAGAACCAGGTCTTTACCAAAAACTTCACAATTATGAAAATTGGGCTGAGAAATATAATAATTTGCACCATATAGTCCTGACCACTTGTTCACCAATTTTACATCTCTATATTTTCGAACGTTTTCAATCGTTTTACCGTATGGAGCAAGATTCATTAATTTTAAGAAATTTTTGTCAAAATCATTTTTACTTAATTTACGAAGCTCAGTATTTACATCAATATATTTTTAACCATGAAGATTGTTTGAATTTTAAACATCTGTGAAATTTTGTTAGTAGCTTGGGAATATTAGAGTCTGATATTGGTGGTACTAAATGTTCAGGACAAAGTGGTAGATCTTTATGAAGATTAAATAGTTTTTTCGGATAATGAAGGTCTACTTCAAAAATATAACCGTAATCGTTATCCCGAGGAATATTTAATATATTGTCTTCTTGATAGAAATCATCTACCCATTTAAAATCTCCTGTAGGCAATGAAAAACTCATGGCCGCTACATACAGGTTATTTACATCAAAATACATAAGAAAAGTGGAAGGTTCTTTGCTATTAAATTCGCTATTAATGTATTTATTATTTGCTTTACCGTATTTATCATTGTGAAAAACCTCCTCTAATACCCCTATCAACAAACAATCATATCAATGTCAGTTAACAATTCTAATTTTACATTCGAGCATACTGTCAAAGACCAAACCGGGAGCTGTAAAATAGTGGAGGCTGTCTGATTTATAAGTATTTAAACAGAGCTTTTGAAAATTTTCAAATAGAGTTCAGCATATTCTTGAAGATTTTTTATATTAAAAGTATTCCATAATTTTGCAAGCATGTTCATACTGCTGTAAGGTTATATTAGAATTAGTAATTTTACTAAAAAATTTATCTATAGGTGGCAAAGAATTTTCTTGCAATTTTTTCCAACAGTCAATATATTCAAGACTCCTCTCCTCGTAGCTAATTTAAATTGAGTGTTGTCTTTATAAGCTCTTTTCGTAATACTTTTCTGATCATCGGAACTGAATATTTGAATTCTCCACCTATTTTGTAAATGATATATATTTTTCCTTGTTAATTGGAAGTAAACTTATTGATCCTTTCATTTCAGTACAGAGGGCTATAATCAAAAAATGACTATCGTAACCGGAAAGGTTGTGAATAAGAACAGGTATTACCATTTTATTTTTAAAATTTATATGGCAAAAGTTGTGGTTTGCTCCTCTAAAATCACCAGTTAAGTGGCAGTGATCTCTTAGTTTATAATCATTCGAATCTGCTAAAAAGGATTTAGAGCAAATGTGACAAGTTTTCGCAAGATAAAAATAATCATTTTGTTGTTTTGTTAAAGATAATTTAATAGGATTCGAATATATGGTCTGTACTTGATGTGCAATTTTTTCCAGTTCTCTAACAAACCATACCTGACAATTTTCACCGTATACATTTTAAATTTGGAAAGAGAATCATCATAGGAACATTTTAAATAATACGCAATACTAAAAGGTTCATGTTTTTGATATTTTTTGGATTTCTTAGTGGTATGCTCATCAATATAACTTATAAGCATACTTTCTAAATCTGCATAAATCGTAAATGAAACCATTAATTTATATGAAAAATTCTTAAAAGTTAAAATGTTCTCATTTTCTTTGGGTAAAGTAATTTTAGATTTATTTTGTATCATCCAATCATTTAAAGGTTTAGTCAGGTTTGATACATTTTTAAAGTGATTAAAACATCTCTCGCAAAACCATTTTTTATGGTGAATATTTCCGACTTGTTTGTTTACTAGGCGACTTAAATTCTTAATACAAGCAAAATGGAATACTGTTTTATTGTTAGGGCTGGAATAGTCAATTTCAAAGAAATCATCATCATCAGGATCTTCATCATCAAGAGTAGTTAAAATAAGTAAATTAATTTTTAGTTGAAAATTTTGTCTTCGTCAACATTAAGGGTAAAATTTCCTGTTTTTTTTACACAAAAAATATTTATAGCCAATTTATTCATCGCTTCAAATCGAGGAATATTTTTTAAGAATATAGGAAAGGAAATTCTTTGTATTTTAATACTTGACTGAAATGTGGATAATAACTGGTTTTACTTGAGTTCTTATTAGGATCGGCAGGATATAAAGCATATACAACAGACCATAGAAAGCAATAAGGATCATTATTTTTAATATTTCACAACACTTTTAGTTTTTTGAATGAATTTAGGTACTGTTACATATGTGGAAAAACCTCCTCCTTTGGAATTATATTGGTTTAAATTTATTTTCAAGTGCCATATTTCACAAAAGGCCCATCCGCTGTCTTTTTCCTGAAAATTCTCTAAATGAACTAATATTTTATCAACTACATTCATCTTATACCACTCAGTCAAGTGGGTATTCTGATCAATTATTTGATTTTTAGGTGAAAAATGTTTAACGGATGTTTCAATAGTTTTTATAAATAGATCAAAGTTAACATTTACTTTAAACAGTTAATTGTTTGAGTTCCTTCTTAATTCGCAGAGAAAATACGCGAAAAGCTTTTTGTAAAAATTCCTTAGGCTCTTTATATTTAAAGTTTGTTATAATTCCGGTTCTTATGCGTCCCCCATATCAATTTTCTCTTAGCCAAAGATTTATTAGTTTTAAAGATGAAATTTAAATTTTTCGAAATAATTTTTCAAAATGCATTAATTTGATTCCACTTTACTTAAACTATTCACACAGACTTTGTTTTTTAAACCCTTTTTTAAAATAGCAATATTTTTCTTTAAGATACTTATATGTCTTTTATATTCTTCCTTTGTTTTAAGTAATCTACTTACCAATTCGGTTGACCGTACTATTTCCGTGGAATAGGAATCCAACACTTTAGAACTGCTGCTGCTATTGTCGTTGGATGAAGACATATTGTAAATGTAATACCCGGTATATTATTTTACTCAAGTAAAAGCTTGAACTGATGACTATACTGAATAAATCGTTCTATTTATACTTTAAACACGTCATTTTTCTAGTTGTTTTGATAAACAGCGTATGTTGGTGCAATGTGACTTTGATAACAAATATCTGGTGATTGGAAAATTTTGTCTGACTTAATTAGTTTGATATATTGCAAAACAAAAACAAACTAGTCAATTAGTCTATAAAAATATAATGATAAGAGATAAATGTCGAAAACATGTTTTTAATAACAAATAGATTGGAAAATTTGGATGAAGCAATCTTATCAAGGGTACTAATATTTTATTTCAAGAATATATTTTTGTTGTTGACTATATGTTCATGCCCGTTGACTGCAAAATGACTAGATATCTATGACGAAACAGTTTGAACTAGTATATAATCTCGATTGAAATTTATTTTTGATACCACTATTATTACAACAGTAGAGTGACTAAAGTGTTGTTTTACATTATGGCTAATACTCCATGTACCCTTGTCCTCTTCTCTGAGGAACCTATTAATTTTCCTCTTCATTATGTGAATGTGGATGTTAAAGAACTTTTTCAGTAAGTTTTTTGTTTTTAATTTATATTTTCGTTTTATTTTTACTAAACCTTTTTCAGTAAGGATTATTATTTATTGTACATGTTATTTGCAGATATGGAGTGAAAATCCAGTAAAACCAGGGGGGATAAAGTTTATGTTTACCTATCCTATTGCCCGAAGGGTAACAAGTTGAAACAAAAGCTGGGCAACTTACTGTTACGTTATATGCGTACCAAAATAGATAATGAAGAAGACTTAGGATACTGGAGAAAATTGTAAAGAGACACAAATTTAATCTTCTCGATGAAGAAGAGGCTGATGCAAATTCATCGATAGCAATGAAGAATCCTTCTCCTGCCGTATGCTCTCAAGAGGAAGGAACCTCCTCATCTCCACCTCGAAGGAAGAAGACCAAATTAACCGTTGAGGAAGTCTATTCGGAGAGTGATGAGGATTATGATAAGGAAAATGCTGAACAGGATTTTTTGACACTCCACAATACTGTTGGTAATAATAGCAAATAGGATTTGTCTTACATATGTTACTTATTAATATTTTACGTTTCAGATAGAGTTTAAATGCAACTAGATTGATACCTATGACTATAAGAAGTTGTTGTGGAGTAAAATGAAATATTGCTATTTACTTTTAATATTTATTTACATTATATATATGTATGTATTTATAAAACATTTCTTAATAATAATAAAATAATTTTAGTACATAAGAGAGTTTATTTTATTGTCTGGAAATATTTTTTCAAAAAACCTTAACAGTACTGGTTAGAGGGTTATATCTAACTAATCGATCATGTAGGATTAAACAATAGGCAGCTATCTCTTTGAGTTCGTTTTTACTGGTTTCAAATTAGATGCGTATCTCGACAGCTACTCCTTTTATTATATCTTCGCTCTGTCGAGAACAATCAATTACCACTAGAGGTGTATGTGATTTAAATTGTGGAGGATAGACACATGGATCGTTGAGGGATGTATAATAGTAGAATTTTTGAAATTGTGCATACATTTCAAAGAGAATTGAATATTTGTTAGAATCAAAATCTATGCTTAATTTATCGTAAGGAAACACCTCTGAATTTAAGTAGACCTTTAAATTAGTCAAATTAATATGGTTAAAAGTACTCATATCTTTTGCCAGTTTTAGTTTTCATAGCTGTTTGAAAACCAACGAAAATAAAACGTGGTTTTTCCAACTGATTGGAAGATTTTACAGTCCAAGTATGATTTTTAGCCTGTTGTAACTGTGGATATTCATGCAATTCCCAACTACGAAAAGCCATATTTAAATCCTTGTTGCTCTCGAATTGTTTGAGGAATCGTAACTTTTGATGATAGCTCACCGAAATGTGTGGCATCGTCCAAAGCACTTTTTTTAAGGTCACTTTATAGGTTTCCTTTTTATCCAGAAGATGTTTAATGCCATTTAAATCTGAACTGCTTCTGATTAATATCAATTCTTGACGTAGATTCATTACAATTTTATGGAAATGTCCAGCAAAACCCATCATAATTTTTAGTGGAATGCAAACACTGAAATTTCCACTTCCAATGACGAGAGCAGGAATCTCTTTTTCACACCATCATACATTTTGTAATCTATTACTATCAGTTGGAGTAAATGATACGAGACCTTTAAGGTTGAAGTTATTCCAGGATTTCTAACACGATCACTCTTCCTAGTTCATAACGAATTTCTTCAAATAGATATAGTATGCCATTGTTGATAAAATGTACATTTTCACTATAGGTATTATCATTTTTCAGAAGTTTACCTTCAATATCCAAAAAACTTTGACTGGGCAACGTATAAAGATCCTGTGTTTAAATGGGTATTCTAATTTTATGGTTGTTACTAAAAGTTGTTGATGAATAAAGTTGATGAGTATGATATTGATAACTAACAATTGCATCGTCATGTAACACACTTTCTCCAACTTTTAATATGTTATAACTCATTTTCTTCTTCTTCTTGTTTGTTCTTGTATTTACACTTACACCTAATTATTAATAAAATTCTCTCAATACTTGTATTAATCTGTAACTTAAATCTTCACCAAAATAGTCTTATTTTGTTTGCAATGTTTTTCTTAATTTTTAAATTTAAATCTCAAAGAAAGTAGAACAGCTTTATTCTCAGGAGTTAATTCTTTCAATGGTCTGTGTAAACTGATACGTTTATCCTTCTTCCTACAGGTTTTATATTCAGTTTGTTGTTGATGATAGTCCCAGAATGGTATGTCAAATGATTTATGGTTATATATAAATACCATATTTAAACTCTTTTTAAGTGTAAACGTGCTGTGATCAACTTTTTTTCTAAAATTAACGAAATTTCCTTGTTGATCGGTGATTTTCAGCTGAATTTCATCTATATATCGTGTATTGATTGGTAAATATATGACATTTGATGGGTTTTCTCCAATATTTTATATCCAGGTTCTACATTAGGATAAAACGTGTGAATTATATGCACAAGCGCTTCATTATTATACGAATTGGTTTCTAGATTACATTCGATACTGATAGAAATAACCTTGAAAATATCTACAGGATTTTCAGATATGTACTGTTTATTCGGTTCTAGGATAATTTTACTAAATCCCAATAGTTTTCTTATAGAATTTTCTTTGCTAAAATCAATTTTTTCTGTACGTTTAATTTCACACTTAAGAGTATTCAAGTTTGCACTAAGAAACAATTGCGGTTTAATTTTTCCTTTGACTGCAGGCTGATTTTATTCGAGTAAATACTTGTATATATCTCTAAGTTCATAGGAGCCTTCTGGTAAAACTTATTGTCTTCACCATAGTGAAAGGCGTGGTTGGTATTGTCAACATTTGGTATTGAATTGTAACTGACAAAATTAATCATCGTTTAATATAATAGGAGGATAAATTTTTGTTGTCAGTGTAAATTCATGTCCTGACAATGTAAATGTGTAGAACATTTTTTGAATAGTTCTGCTCTGTTCAAAATAATATAAACAACCAACACATTATCTAGTTGCAAATTGCTTTTATTTTAAACATACAGGATTATACAAAAAAGTTTAAACATAAATGCCACAAATAATAGAATTATAAGACTGATAACAATCATGATTGTAATATATAATACTTGGTTCCTTAGATTGAAAACACATTTGTGTTTCGATTGGTGGCAACAAATTTCCAAAACTGTCAAAAATATTAAATGATTGATTCATACTTCTTGTAAGCAGTCCAGTGTGTACCCGGTCCAGAATCGTTATCCAAATTAATAACTCCTAATTCATATTTATGAATTTTCCTCGGTAACCTATCCTTCATAAAGACTCCTCGAAAATAGGGAATTTTCAGCTTTTTTGCATACATTTCCATCTCGAGATTCGTTAAAGCATGATTGAGTAATATTATCATAGGTAATTTCATATCTTAGGAGGACGATGATGAAAAAACAGACCCATTCCAGTTTTTATAGGGTTTTGAAGAGAGGCCTTTACCCATAGTAATTGCTTCCATAGTTTTATGTGACGTCGACTTTCATGTAATTGTTGCTTAGCTGATCGAGCGTCATTAAACGACTTTTGCTATTCCTGCTGCTCCTCCACTCAAAGCCTCCAAGGCACTAAGACCTGCAAATATAGGTGGTAGAATTTCTCCAGTTTTAGGAATTTTAATAACCCGAGGTGTTTTGATTTTTTCCTTTTTCATTTTTTAACCGTTTTAATTGCAATATTAAGCACACTGTTTATACTTGTAGGCTTTACTTTTAAAAAATATTACTCTTTATTTTCTTTGCAATAGATTGAAAACTTAATCTTTTCGTTTTTTTTTACTTCTTATTTGTTGTTTAAGTTTTCTCCCCTTGTCGAACAGCCTTTTGTTTCTTAGATTTAATCTCTTTTCTTTTCTGACGATTACGACTACTGACTACCATAATAATTGTGTTCCCTTTTGTTGAAAGGTTTGTAATGGATTAAACAATATTTAACAAGAATTTACTATATAACAGGATTTATAACTACAATTTCTTAATTATAATCCTCATCAATTTCTTCTTCACTGCTACTACTATCACGTTTTCCCTTTTGACTAGTACTAGTATCTATATCCATGTTAAATGTAGGGGTAGTAGTGGTAGGTGTTACTTCCGTAATATTTAATTTACGTTTCCGACTCTGCTTTTGTTGTTTTTGTCGTTGCTGTTGAATATCTCGCTTAAATCTCTTTTCTAACAATTTCACTTTTGATTCTTGAATATTATTATCAAGTTTCCTTTTTCTGTTACTACGTTGGTACTTATATGGTATGTGATAATTTATTTGCTGCTATCTTTTCCTTAAGTTTTCTTTCATGATAGTTATCAATATGTTTTTCTTCTTCATCATATTCCTCGTCATCACTACTATCTATTTGAGTTTTTCTTCTTCTTAATGGTCTTCTTAATAGTTTTCTTCTTAGTATTAGTAGTAGCTGATTTATATTTTTGAGCTTATATTTTCTTCTCAACATTTGTTTTTAACCTTTGTGGTATCGGTGATGATAAGCTATTGCTTTTTCCTAACAATGTTTCCATTTTTGTTAGATAATTTTGCATTGATTTTACACTTTGCTTAATTGAATGTGTTGTGTAAGATGAAGAGAATTATTCAACAGAAAACTAACTAAAGGTTGAGGAATCACGATTTACAAGAATTTAATAACAATGTTAAACATAGTGTCTTATTACCCTCTACGATGTATTATTTCAGGTCCTAGTAATTGTGGAAAATCTTCAACTATGTTAAACCTTCTTGAACATCCGAATGGTTTAAAATTTGAGAATGTTTACCTGCATTCTAAATCATTATCAACTTAAATATATTTATCTGGAACAATTATTAAAACCTGTCAAAGAAATAGGATATTTTGCCTTCGATAACAGTGAACAAATAATAACACCATCGGAAGCATAATGTAATTCTGTGTTTATATTCGATGATGTAGCCTGTGACAAACAAGATGTAATACGAGAGTATTTTAGTATGGGTCGTCACAAACAACATTGACTGTTTTTATTATGTCAAACCTATGCAAAAATCCCTAAACATTTAATACGAGACAATGCAACGTACTTATTTTATTCAAACAGGATGATTTAAATTTACGACATGTATATTCCGATCATGTTGGTACCGATATGTCATTTGACCGTTTTAAAGAGATATGTTCTTTTCGTTGGAAGAAAACATTTGGATTCTTATCAGTTTTTAGGGACAACAAAAATTGATGAAGGAAGATATCGTTATGGTTTGGACAGTTATATATATATATATATATATATATATATATATATATATATATATATACATGTATATTTAAATTAATGTTTATATACAGTTAATAATCACTTAAACGTCACTCACACAAGATGGCTACCAGAAAGAAAATAAGTTCAAATAAAAAGATTGTTAAACAAAAATTCACCCACAAACGAAGAGATATCAAAAATAAATTAAAACCTTTTAAAACATTGATTCAAACTGCACATGGAACTTTATTTGAACCCCTAACGAAACATCTACAAAGTATTGAAAATAAATTGAAACCAAAAAAAATATGAAATTCCAAAAACAAAATCTTTTGAACCACCTCCAGAATTAAATATAAAATCTGAGGAATATGATTACGAAGATGATGATGATTATGAAGGAGATGAAAATGATGAACTGGAAGACTTTGAAACTGATAAAGATTCAATAGCTTCTGAACCCATCCTACAACTTCAACTTACACCGATACACCTAAAGGAATGATAACAATTAAATCACCTATGTCAGAAGCATCTCTAAAGAGAAAATTGCATTTTACTACAACACCCAAACCTTACAGTTTAAAAAAACTTCTTGTCAAAGATATTCAAAAGGGACATTTAGATGAGGAAGCTAAAAGACAAAAGAATTACGAAGACCGATTAAATAAAACCATAGAAGAGAAATCTTTATCAAATTATTATGAACAATATTATCTTTGCCTGCAAAATATATTAAAATGTATCTTAGGAATCCGAAAGGTAAAGGAGATTCCGAGGGAAAATTTAGAGTAAAATTTGATAAAGAAATTGAACGGTTTTCCATCGGTAATTAAACTATTAATTTTGATGGACCCGATCTCTTAATTAGAACTAAAAAAATTTAATGGTACCAGTGGTTAGTATGGACTACTTTTTAATCGAAATCCACCTACTAGATATACCAAAGATGATGCTAAGCACTATGCAGAAATTCTATCTGATTCAGGTGCGCAATAAGAGATTATTAAAACTCTGCAAAATATCAAATTTAAGAAAATTGCCGAATTGGTAGAAATGCGAGAATTCGAAAAAGAAAATAAAGGATTTAAATACATATTAGTTGTAATTAATTTGTTTTTCCAAATTCATATGAATCTATCCATTAAAGACGAAAACATCTAAGGAAGTAGCACATGCGCTTGAAAATGTATTTAAACAACAGACTTCAATCCATTTGTGCACGTGATTCTGATGGAGAATTTACGAGGCAAGGAAGTACAAAACCTACTGAAAAATTACAATATTTTACGCTATCTCGTTTATAGTGAAAAGAAAGCATCAATTGTGGAACGCGTGAACAGAACCCTTAAGAGTAATGATGTGGAAAAAGTGTTAGTATCCAAGGATCCTATAAGTGGGTTAAATTACTACCGAAAATCGTCAATATTTATAATAATAAAAAACATAGGTTTAAAACCTAGTGAGGTAACTAAAAAGCATGAAAAAATTCTGCTTGACACAGTTTATATTAACATAAAGATGACTACACTTCAAACGAAATATAAAGTAGGTGATCATGTACGCATATCAAAACTTAGAGGTGTCTTTGACAAACATTACAAACCAAATTGGTCTACGGAAATATTTAAAATTAAAAAGGTATACATACCCCGTTACGTAATTTACTTCAAGATGAACATAATCAAGACATTAAAGGTGGATTTTATGAACTCCAACTGCAAAAAGTTAAATATTCAGATATTTATTTAGTTGAAAAAGTGTTAAAACGACAAGGAAATAAAGTACTTGTAAAATGGTTAGGTTTTGATAATAAACATAATAGTTGGATAGATAAAACTAATGCTCAGTAATAAGTAGTAGTAAAAGATTTTTTCTGTATAAGATCGAGATTAATCTAACTAAACTTAATCAATAATAAGTGTCTGAGAGAAAACTACCATTAAAAATGCCAGTTATTGTACAAGTAAAATGTCCCAAATGTAAAGGAGAAACAGATCTGTATAATGAAAAATGTTTGACATGTGAAGTTAAGGATCTTTTTAAAACGAAAGGTGGGTCAAAACATTCACCTTCTTCTATTTTTCCAGTAAAGAAAGAAAAGGACTCGAAAAAGAAGCCAACGAACGAAATGGAAACAGATTACTTGAATGAATTATTTTAACAATATAAATTTATTTAGTAACATTTTTGTATTATTTTATAATGTTTTATGAATTTATTAATATTTTTTCTTAAATCTGTGCTCATACTTGTGTTTTTATTCTCTCATCATCTCCTATAGAAACCAACGAGTTACAAACATTTCAACGAGTTCAAACTAGGACTAGGCTAGGCTCATCTCATTTTAGCATATATATTTTACTAGTATTACAAACTTTACACTCTACAATACATTTGCACCAACTCATTATCAACAAAATTTGACCTTTCTTATACAGTTTTGGTGAACTCTCACCAAATTTTCATATTTTGCTTGGAATTTTCCTATTAATACAAGTTTTTGCTCATTCTTACATTCTCCCATGCATTCACTCAACTCCTTGTCTCTGAATTTTGACCTTTCTTTTCTATTTTCGTGACCTATCGAGTCACATATTTACTTGTTTTTTTACTTACAGAAATTACCATGAATCAACACATTAATCACACATTTTGTTTACATTTTCCCTTATCTTAAACATTTTTATAGACTTTACGGCGCCAATTAACAAAATAGGGGAATATTACCAATTTTAACACCTATAAAACACTCAAATAAGGCCTTTTTGCACACAATTCCAACGAAAACATGACCTGTTGAACCACTTTTACCCCATATTACTCTACATAACTTTTCCAAGTTTTAAGTTCAACGAAAGTTTCAAGAAGTTTTAATGAAGTTGAGTACCCTGCTAAAATCAGCTCCAACTACTTAATAACGTTACGGTGAAACACTTACCGTTACGATAAACACAACGTTAAACCATAATTTCATGCAAAAAGACACTGTTTCAACATCCACTGGACTTATGACGTCATTGACGATCACTTCTTACAGACTCTTAAGACATCTATTTAGACCTATTTTACACCTCTTCACACCTATTTACCACTTTATTCATACCTATTTACCCCTATTCTTCCTCTATAAGGACCTTTTCAACATCTAAACTTGACAAAAGGGACTGTTTCAATAGCCGTCTGGACAAATTAGTCATTGTCGAGTACTTCTTGTACACTTCTTGCACATCTCAAGGTCATTCTTCGGCTAGCAAGGTCAATTCTTCGGCTATTGGTAACTCAAGGATGGACAGATGCCATCGTCGCCTAGAAGCGCCCTAGCTATACTACTCGTCATAGCTGTCAATTATATTTTGAATAGAGTTTTAAATGCCTCTCAATTCCAGCCGTCCCTATCTTTATTGTTTTTTCGGGCTCATTAATTTCCTTCCTAAAAATTCTCGTTAGAATCTTTCTTTTATCCGCGACCGGACGTTCTGAGACAGTACGACGAATTTTCAATTCATAATCCAATTTATATTCCAAAAGGTGATTGGTTTTAAAATTGAAAGCTTCCATGAAGATATATCAATGTTTTTTAAATGAGAAATATGTAAAATAATCAAATGTATTTTAGAACTATAAATATTGTTTTATTAAATATTGTTTTATTTTGAAAAATTTCTAATAATGTAAAAAATTCATAAGTACCGCCCTCTATAGGTAAAATATTTTTCTAACATTTGTGCAAGTCATGAATGAGCAAAATAATCAATTTTTATAGCACCGCGGTATTTAAAATGAATTCACAACTACAAACAGTAGATAGGCAGGTGCATTCACTAGTAAAGCTAACCTAACGGTAAATAGGAAATTTTTAGATCAGGTTTAATTAACCAAATTTATCAGAAGAATATGAGTATTAATAACTTGATCCTCAAATAAATTGAAACAATTCATTCTTCAATTTCCTGCTCTTTTTTCTTATTACCATAAAAACTATTATACGTTAATTATCTTCATCGATAGGTAAAAAAATATAAAATATGAAGATAGAATAATTCTTCTCAGTCTCACTTTGCTTCTCTACTTTGTTCCAGACCAAGGTTCACTTTATCCTTGCTCTATTTCATGACAGAAATCCTCAAAGCCCCAGTACGTTGTGCGCTACTTTTTAGGCCGTGCTCTGTTTATATTAAATAAATTATTACATAAGAACACCCATAATGCCCTTTATGTATATTCTTATTTTGAAATGAAATTAAATGATAATATAATATATGAGTTTAGTATAATACTGGTAGAGTTGTGGGGATACCCCAATCTCCAAGACAAACTTCTACACTTACGGAGTATGAAAATGAGATAGGGATATTGAACCTGAAATGCGGTAGAAGGAAGATACTCTTCCTACTAAAATTCATACGTATTCGATGGATGGATGGATGGATGGATGGATATTAGGAAGAGGCGCGTCGATGTCTGTGGTCATTTAGCGCCGTATTTCTAGGTAGTGCTCTAAACATGTTACATATTGTGTATTACATTTATATCTTTTAGGTATTTAAATAAGGATTTTGTGCGTTCTTGATTCTGAGCTTGAATGTATTGCAATGTTTTGCCTATACAATATTTTTGTCTTATCGGCTGGTAGTGTCTTGCTGTGAGTATATGTTTCACTGTTAAAGGTAAATTGCAGACATGACACGTCGGTGGTGACTCGTTCCTGAGTAGGTGAGAGTGGGTTAAGTGTGTGTGTTTCTATCGCAATTCTCCTCAATACGACTTCTCTCGGCTGATGAGGGTATCAAATTCAAGTGGGGGAAAGACAGTTTGTTTGACCTCGCTCAATTTGTTTGGTCTTTCCAGTAGGACACATTCAGTTGAAAAATGTTTTGAATAGTGTTTTTTATATGTGTTATGAAATCTTGTGGGTACTGGAGATGGAAATTAAAAGTTCCTAAGTTGATAGCTTCTTTGGCGGCCCGATCTGCTCTTTCATTTCCCTGGATGCTGGAATGGCTAGGGACCCACATGATTGTTATGCTGATTTTCCTTTGGAAACCAATTTGTATTAAGTCAAAAATGTAAAGGACGTACCTGTTTTTTGTTTTTATTGATTTGATTGAACTTAGAGAATTAGTGACTATTAAATATTTGGTGGATAGCTTGGTTGTTATAGCGATCTTAAGTGCTTCTCTAATCGCCAATAGTTCTGCTGAGTATACTGAGGTGTGCATTGGCAATTTAAATCTTTTTGTGAATGAGTGCGTTACTAATGCTGCTCCTACCCCTGATTGAGTTCTCGAGTCATCTGTGTACATTTGGTAGTGAGCACTATATTTTGAGATATTAGATTTTCTAAAAGTTAGTTTTTCTAGTTCGTTTTGGAGTGATTTTATTATCAAACTTCAGTAGGGATAAATCAAAAGATTTGGAGTCGATGCTATCCATAGCGGAAATATAGGGCAGCTTGATGAGTCTATAGTTTTTAGTGCAAATATTATGTAGGTTTAGGAATGAATTTTATTCTATATTGAATAGTTTTTTTTTTGGTTGGATGTTTGCTTAGACGGTTTAGGTGTAAGGGTTGCTTAATGTGCTGCTTGAACATTCCTGTTGCATAGAAGAGCCATTAACGATTTTTGTCTTGTTAGGTATAATGGGGGGAGTAGAGGCAATACATTGCAGGCTTGCGATAGGTGATGTCTTATAGGCACCCGTGGCTAGTCTCAGGGCCTGGTTTTGTATTGTGTTTAAAGATCTTTTTATATGATTCAGGCGGGGAGTCGTAGGTCAAATCACCGTACTTTATTTTAGGAAGGATGAGGCTATTGTAGATTTTTATTAAAGCGGAAAATGAACTTCCCACTGATTACTGGCCAACATTCTCATCATGTTTTAGGTCATTTGCCGTCCTTTTTTTTTATGTTTTTAATGTATTCTACCGAGTTTAATGTGGAGTCAAAAATCATTCCCTAAAAATGTTGACATGTTATTTTAGTTGAATGTCTTTGTTTGATAATTGGAGAGCATTAATCCTCGGGCAATTCCCTTTTTTTTGCAAAAATGGATGACAGCAGATTTACTTGTGGAGAATGAGTATCCAGCTTGATCGGCCCAATTTAGGACACAGTTTAATGTAGATTGCAGTGATGCCATTAGTTTGTTGTTGCTTGGAAGCGATTTATATATTAATATGTCGTCCGCGAAAAATTTTATCTTGGTGTTTAAGGAAATGCATTGATCCTCAAGCCCTTGGATGACCATTGCAAATAATATAAGGCTCAAAACGGAACCCTGTGGACTTCCGTTGCGCAATGTTGTTGGTTTGGATAGAATTCCATTTTGCCATAACTTTTGGTTGTGTATGATTGCAGCAGGTTGATTACCTACTTAGGGAGGAAGCCTGTGATTTGTATTTGATTTAGCCTATTGATTATTAAAGTCCTTGTGAGTTGTGTCAAAGCAAGCACTTTCAGATATAAAGAGATGGCTGTAAGAATGGTTACTTTTGTTAAATGAAGTCTTTATGTCGTTTTTCAAATAGGGTTAAATAGTCTAGTGTTGATCTGTTTTTTTTCTGAGTCGAAACTATTGAGCAGATAGGAGTTTTTTTGTTTCTAGCAACCAGATTAATCTTGTTCTTGACCATCTATTCTCTATAGAATTTTCGCCAGGTGACTCGTTAGTGCGATTGGTCTGTGACTGTTAGGTGATTCTCTAGGTTTTCCAGCCTTGTGTATGGGGATTATGATGGAAGTCGACCAACTTAGTGAGAAAATCATTTTTCAGCCATATATGATTGTAAATTTCAAGGAGAATTTTAAGGGCAACTAACGGCGAAGGTTTTTGATCATGGGTATGTGAATGTCATCGGGCCCCGGTGGTGTAGGTTTTGCATTAATGATGGAGGCTGTTACTTCGTGAAGAGTGAAACGGAAGGTTGGAGTTTAGAGAGTTTTTAGTGTCAAAAATGTGAGATGAGAGAGATGGGGATATGTAGTGGGATTAGGCGGTTTGGCTAATAGGCTTTCCATTTGGAGAGTTTATGCTAAGAGATTACTGATTTGTTGAGGGGTCGAGATCCATTCATCGTTCACTGGTAAACCCTAAATGAACCCTGGGGTGAGAGCCTTCATTTTTTTAATTCCTTTCGTAGTTCTGAGGAGGTAATTGTTGAGTTAATGGATGTTGTGAATTTTTGCCATGAGTTAATTTTGGATTGTTTTATGACTTTCTTTGCTGAAGCTCTTTTCTTTTAAAGTTCCGTGAAATTAATAGCTGAAGGTTGTCGCTTAAATTTGTTAATGCCTTCTTGCGGTTTCGGATAGCGATGGAAGTATTCCTTTGGGGACTGGAATGATTTTAATTAGGATTTAGATTGGTCTTGGGAATAGTTGCGTCTGCTGCCGAAAGTATTTTTGTCGTAAAATCAGAGAGACAGCTATTTATGTCTGCTATGTTAGATGGGGGTAGGAGTAGTTTGAAAGCGAAGTGCTGCCAGTCAGCTTGTCAAAATTTCATTTGGGACTTAAAGGTAGGGGTATGTTGGGATCGACGGTCTAAGAAGTATGGGGTAATGATCACTACCGCGCATGTATCGTCGAGTATATCCCATTTATACAGATTTGAGATGGTGGAAGAACAGAAGGTTAGGTTAATGTTAGAGAAGGAAACCGGTGGATGAGGAGAGAGTAGGGGAGAACTGGTTTGCTAAATCGACAAGTTGTTGTTTTATTATTAGGTCCTCGATTACGAGCTCCCTGGGGGAAGTGAAAGTTGAGGCCTACATTTGATTATGCCCATTTAGATCCCCCATGCCTAAGAATGAATGGGGGAGGTAGTTGGTCTAGTAGTTTTAGATTTTGTAATGATTGTGGTTGGAGTGATTGGGAAGGAGAGATATATATGTTGCAGATTGTTTTTTTTTTGTGAGGTTTACAGTTATTGCACAGGTTTTGAGGTTTGTTTGTAACTGCAGAGAGAAGTGTAGATAGTCCCTGATGAAGATGGTTACCCCTCCCGATGCTCTGTCTGTGTCGTTTTTTATTTCTATGAACAAATTTATAGTTCTTAATTTTATAGATTGGTTTTCCTTAAATAGGTTTCTTGCAAGCAGATTGATAATGAGGGTGGTGGATAGATACTATTAGTTTTAAGATCCTCTAGTCTCGGCCAAAAATACCCATTAACGTTCCACTGCAAGATGGGATAGAATTGTGTAAGATTGGAAAGAATTATTTTTCTTTTGTTATTCTTGTTACTGATATTTGGAGGATCTGAGGAAGGTTGATCAATCGCAACATGTTTCTGAGGATAATGATTCTTTTGAAGATTTAAAAACAATTTACTTGTTTGTTTTTGCGATTTGTTTGTCGATTGTTTGTAGAGGTTTTTGGAGTATGGGGAGTCCATTTTCTGTATTATTGGGGAAGTGTGAGGGCGAAGAGAAAAGGGGTGTGGGTGGTGGGAGGAGAGTGGGGATTTGGTTGTGTTTTGGACGGAAGGGCGTTCTCCGTTAAGGAGAGGGCGGAAAGGAGGGTGGGGATAGGACGGGTTTTGGGCATTTGGATGAGAGGGAGGGTCCGCATTGAACTGATATCGATATTTTTTTTTGTTTTTTGATGCTACTATTGAGCTGAAAAATGTGGAACGCTTGCACGATTTTGCGAGTATCATCCTTGCTCAGAGCCACGCTTAATCTTTCTGTATCGTTCCAACTTTTAGTGTAATGTACCGCCGAAGCGAGTACCATACATAGTTTGAGACAAAAGAAATTATTAAAACAAAGACTTACGCTTACTTACATTTTTAGTTACAACTGGTAAACTTAATTCGAAATGTAATATATATTATATTATATATATATATATATATCTATAATATAGTATATATATATATATATATATATATATATTCAAATAAACCCAAATATTTCCATTAGATTGCAGGTTCATCTTCATTCTTTTTCATATAAACAGCAACCCTTCTGATACCCCTCTGATTCATTCTGCTCGGTATAAGACTTTAGTATCGGACTTCCCATAGCTTTGCTAATTTTTGTACGATCATTAAGAGGTAGTTATTATTATCGATAAATAATCATTAGCTTATTCTATCCAGAGTCAAATGTAAGTCTCCGCAAGTAGTCTGCAATGAGCTTTGTTGTTTGCTTTTTGCATCCAATCGTGTCCCGCTAATTTTTATGTCGCCCGTGCCATCTTGTCGATGGGTGTACCTACCCAACCATAGGGCGTGTCCATTCCGTGATCATTCATCTTTGCGATATACCCTGCGCAAATCGATATACACATTCGTTGTAATACATCTGTCTCTTTTGATCTTCTTCATACTCTCGACGTTTAGAATATGATCTTAGAGTCTAATATTTAGCATTCTCCTCCCCATTGCATCTTTAAGTTACCTGGAGTTTATTTATTATACTTTAATTTAAAGCCCCAACGTTTCATGTTAATATGTAATAGTATATATTGATCGAACACTCTGGCTTTTAATGTATTTGGGATGTCCAGTTTAAAAGTAGATTGTAAACCTTCCGAACGCATACCATATATACATATTATATATATATATCGTATATATTAGGTATATATCAATATAGAATATATATATATATATGTGTATATATATATAGAATATATATATATATATATATTATATATATACCTTAGTATATATTATATATATATAATGTAAGTATAATGTATATATATATATATATATGTATATATATTATATATATATATATATATATATATATATATATAGACGAGTTTTGCTATATCATCGGGTCAGGCTAGGATCGACAAACGACGAGTCCAGTACTACTTACGACCAATAATGGTAAGTCATAACGCATACTTGGTACTTGTGTACTCTGTAGAAGGCTGACCCGCTGCAGCCAATACATGCCAAACGACAGAGGTGTTAACAGATTGACAATACTTCTCCGCAGGCAGCACGATTTTTCAATGAGATCTACTTTAGGCTTATGTGGTTTGAGTGTATATATATATATAATATATATATATATATATATTAACTATATATATATATATTTATATATATATATTTATTCATTTTCACCCAATCTGTACTTTATAGAAATTATTCCAGGTTTTTTCAAAATTTTTTATCAGTAGTTTTCGAGATCTCAGGGCGCCATTTTTAGACTTTTTTTAAAAATAACACCAAAGGTAAGTATGCGCAGGTATACTTGTGTATATACTATCATATATATTTTTTGAACTCGTATTTTCACAAGCTTTGTCGCTCCTGTTTTTTTCTTTCTCTTTCGGATAATAATAAACTACCTCTTAATGATCGTCAAAAATTAGTCAAAGCTATGGGAAGAGATACTAAAGATAATATCCGAGCAGATATGAATCAGGAAGGGTATCAGAAGGGTTGCTGATTTAA